>RJWK010034826.1:0-22476 GCA_004363435.1 Platanista minor | reverse complement strand
TGGGGCACATTGGGGGACTGGGCACATGAGGGATAGAGGTTGGGGGGCATATGTACTGAGTGTGTCCAGACAGAGGACACAGCAAGGAAAGGCCTTGAGACTACTGCATGTCTGGAATATCCTTCAAATAGATGAGGCCAATGCATCTTGGGGCAGGATTATAGGAGGCCACATCGGGCAGAGCCCGAGAGGGGTTTGCACAGGGCCTGGCACTATCCTGGGGTAGAGTGGGGGTTGAAGGAGAGCCCCTGCCCCTGGGTGATGGGTGAAGGGGTGCCAGCAGAGTGGGCAGAACTGGGTTTATCTTAAAGCACACGGGGCTTGTAGGAATTGTGGGGTGCTGCGGTGGCTGTCCTCATGGGGGTAGGGGTTCAGTAGGGGTGGGTGTGGGGTGGCCTGGAGGTCGTGGGCACAGAGAGGGTACCACCAAGAGGTTGCAGACCGACGCAGAAGAGCATCAGGGGACAGGGCTGCTCGCAGACACACCTGGCCCAGGGCCTTGATTGAGTTTGTGCGGCCTCTCCTGACCTGCTCCAGATACCCTATTACCTTGTGTTGGGCTGTTTTGTTTAATGGGTATTTTTACAGAGATCATTGCCATTGTAAGACATAATACAGAGAGGTGCCAGTACCCTTTACCCAGTTCCTCCCCATGGTAACTTTTAGCAAAAATGTGCTACAATATCACACCAGGATATTGACTCTGATACCATTCACTGGCCTTATTCGGATCTCACCGTTTTCTTTGTTCTCATTCATGTACATGTGTTGACTTCTGTCTCAACTAGAGTCAAGGTGCAGAACACCTCTATCCCATATTGACCTGTCCCTAACCCCTGGCCACCACCAGTCTGTCCTTCATTTCTAAAATTCTGTCATTTCAAAAATGTTATGTAAATGAAATCCTATAGTAACCTCTATGTGTTGACTTTTTCCACTCAGCATAAGTCCCTGGAGGTCTGTCCAGGTTGCTGCTGTGTCAGTAGTTGATTCCTTTTTGTGGCTCAGTCCAACTCCATGGTATGAACTACCACAGTCTGTTCAACCATCCATCTGTTCAAGGACAATTGCGTTGTCTCCAGTTTAGAGTGATTACAAATAAAGCGGCTGTAAACATTCATATACCGGTTTCATGTGAACTCAAGTTTTATTTCTCTGGGATAAATGCCCAGGAGAGCAATGGCTGGGTCATATGTTAGTTTCATGTTTAGTTTTATAAGGAGCTGCCAACTTTTCCAGAGTGGCTGTATCACTTTACACTCCTACCAGCAATGTACCAGAGATGCAGTTTCTCTGCATCCTTGTCGGCATTTGGGGTTTTCACTGGTTTTCATTTTCTGATAGGCATGCAAAGGTATCTCACGATAGTTTTACTTTGAGTCTCCTTGACGGCTAATGGTGTTGAACCTCCTTTCACGTGCTTAGTTGCCATCTATGTATCCTCTTTGGTGACGTGTCTTTTCATGAATTTTGCCCCTTTTCTAATTGAGTTGTTTGATTTTTACTGTTGAGTATATATTTTGATTCCAGTCCTTTGGCGGATGTGGTGGATTCTCATTATTTGCTGGAGTTATATTCCTTAACTTCCCTGCAAACACTGAATTAGTGAATATTGAACCACTGGTCCTGTGGAAGGAATGGAGTTAGGTTCCCGCCAGCCTCTGGTTACATTTTTATCAACTGATCAACAGATACCTTTATTTGCTATGTGTTTCTGTTTAAAGACACCTATATATTGCTGGTTCATTAACATTAAACTCACGGCCAACAGCACTATAACGTATACCTGAATGAAGCCCATCTAATGCATTTTCTCCATAAGGCATGTCACAGCCTTCTTGTGCTCAGGAACACTAGACAACACTTCCTCTCTATGCTTGGGGGCCATTTTAAACAGTGAAATCCACAAAAAGTACAAAAATTCAAAAAATGCGGTAATAAATCAACTATGAAAAGGACATTTGTTTACAGTCTGAAAACTGGGACACAAAGACAGAGTATGCCTCGTTCCACCTCAGCTGGGAACGTGAGTATTGGGAGAGTCGAATTTTCACTGCTCCGGGCATGTCTGCTAGGACTGGGAAAGCACCTTGAGCATTGATTTTGGGGTCACAAATAAACTTAGGGAGTAGGTGAATTTGAAAATAGAGACACCGAGGGGAATGAGGCTTGCCTGTGGTTTGAAATACAGTTGTCCCTTGATCCTGGGGGGCTTGATTCCAGGACCTCCTTGGATACCAAAATCCGAGGATGCTCAATTTCCTTATATGAAATGGTGTGGTATTGGTGTATAACCTATGCACATCCTCCTGGATACTTTATTAAAAATTTTTTTCACTAAGGTATAGTTGACTTACAATATTATATTAGTTTCAGGTGTACAACAGAGTGATTCAAAATTTCTATAGACTATACTCCATTTAAAGTTATTATAAAATGTTGGCTATATTCCCTGAGTGGTCCCCAACATTTTTGGCACCAGGGACTGGTTTCGTGGAAGACAATTTTTCCATGGACCGGGGTGGGGGGATGGTCTTGGGAAGATTCAAGTGCATTACATTTATTGTGTACTTTATTTCTATTATTATTACATTGTAACAAATAATGAAATAATTATACAACTCACCGTAATGCAGAATCAGTGGGAGCCCTGAGCTTGTTTTCACTTGCCACTCACTGATAGGGTTTTGTTTTTTTTTTTAATGAAATTAAAAAAAAAAATTTAATTTATTTTTGGCTGTGTTGGGTCTTTGTTGCTGCATGCAGGCTTTCTCTAGTTGCGGTGAGTGGGGGCTACTCTTCATTGCAGTGCACAGTCTTCTCATTGCAGTGGCTTCTCTTGTTGCAGAGCATGGGCTCTAGGTGCGCGGGGCTGGTAGTTCAGTAGTTGCAGCACGCGGGCTCAGTAGTTGCGGCACGCAGGCCCTAGAGCACGCAGGCTTCAATAGTTGCGGCACGTGGGCTTGGTAGTTTCAACACGCAGGCTCTATGGCGCGTGGGCTTCAGTAGTTGTGACGTGCAGGCTCAGTAGTTGTGGTGCACGGGCCTAGTTGCTCCATAGCATGTGGGATCTTCCCGGACCAGGGATCAAACCTGTGTCCCCTGCATTGGCAGGTGGATTCTTAACTACTGTGCCACCAGGGAAGTCCCACTGGATAGGGTTTTGATATGAGTCTGCAAGCAATTGATTTATTATGGTCTCTGTGCAGTCAAACCTCTCTGCTAATGATAATCTGTATTTGTGGCTGCTATCCAGTGCTAGCATCACCGCCTCAGCTCCACTTCAGATCATCAGGCATTAGATTCTCATCAGGAGTGTGCAACCTAGATCCCTCGCATGTACAATTCACAGTAGGGCTTGCATTCCTATGAGAATCTAGGAATCTAGGATCTAGGAATCTAGGATCCTGCTGATCTGCCAGGAGGCAGAGCTCAGGCAGTAATGAGAGTGATGGGGAGTGGCTGTAAATACAGATGAAGCTTTGCTCCCTCACCCGACACTCACCTCCTGCTGTGTGTCCTGATTTCTAAGAGGCCACGGACCAGTACCAGGCTCTACCAGTGCACAGGCTCTAGGGTGCACAGGCTTCAGTAGTTGTGGCGTGCAGGCTCAGTAGTTGTGGCTCATGGGCTGTAGAGTGCAGGCTCGGTAGTTATGGTGCACGGGCTTAGTTGCTCCGTGGCATGTGGGATATTCCTGGACCAGGGCTCAAACCCGTGTCCCCTGCATTGGCAGGCAGATTCTTAACCATCTGTGCCACCAGGGAAGTCCCCGTACTGCTATTCTGCCCTCCCTCTTTCTTCTCCCCACTGGTAACCACTAGTTTGTTCTCCATATCTGTGCACCTGTTTCTCTTTTGTTATATTCATCTGCTTTATTTTTTTGATTTCACGTATAAGTGATAGTATACAGTATTTGTCTTTCTCTCTCTGACTTATTTCACTAAGCATAATACCCTCCAGGTCTATCCATGTTGTTGCAAATGGCAAAAATGTATTCTTTTTATGGCTGAGTAATATTCCATTGTATATATTTATGAAATCTTCTTTATCCATTCATCTGTTGATGGACATTTAGGTTGCTGTCTTATCTCGGCTATTGTAAATAATGCTGCTATGAACATTGGGGTGCATGTATCTTTTCAGATTAAGGTTTTGATTTTCTTTGGATATACCCAGGAGTGGAATTGCTGGATCATATGGTAGTTCTCTTTTTAGTTTTATGAGGAACCTCCATACTGTTTTCCACAGTGATTCCACCAATTTACATTCCCACCAACAGTGTGCAAGTGTTCCCTTTTCTCCACATCCTCACCAACATCTGTTATTTGTGATCTTTTTGATGATAGCCATTCTGACAGGTGTGAGGTGATATTGTGGTTTTGATTAGCATTTCTCTGATGATTAGTGATGTTGAGTATCTCTTCATATACCTGTTGGCCATCTGTATTGCCTTCTTTGGAAAAATGTGTATTCAGGTCTTCTGCCCATTTTACAATCAGGTGCTTGTTTTTCTTTTGATATTGAGTTGTATGAGCTCTTTATATGTTTTGGGTATTAAGCCCATTCGGGTCATATCATTTGCAAATATTTTCTCCCATTCAGTAGGTTGTCTTTTTGTTTTGTCAATGGTTTCCTTTGCTGTGCAAAAGCTTTCAAATTTAATTAGGTCCCATTTGTTTATTTTTGTTTCCTTTGCCTTAGGAGACAAATCACACAAAAAAATTTCTATGATTTGTGTCAAAGAGTGTTCTGCCTATGCTTTCTTCTAGGAATTTATGGTTTCTTTTCTTACATTTAGGTTTTTAGTCCACTTTGTTTTTTTAAATCTTAATATTGAGTCTTTATTTTCATCAAACCTTTATTACCTAACATTTTTTTAACTTTTTATTGGGTTTGCCAAAAAGTTCATTTGGGTTTTTTTGAAAGATATTATGGAAAAAAACCTGAATGAACTTTTTGGCCAACCCAATATTATATATTGGAGTATAGTTGATTAACAATGTTGTGTTAGTTTCAGGTGTACAGCAAAGTGATTCAGTTATACATATTCATGTATCTATTCTTTTTTTTTTTTTTTTTTTTTTGTGGTACGTGGGCCTCTCAACTGTTGTGGCCTCTCCTGTTGCGGAGCACAGGCTCCGGACGCGCAGGCTCAGCAGCCATGGCTCACGGGCCTAGCTGCTTCGCGGCATGTGGGATGTTCCCGGACCGGGGTACGAACCCGTGTCCCCTGCATCGGCAGGCGGACTCTCAACCACTGCGCCACCAGGGAAGCCCTATCTATTCTTTTTGAATTAATTAATTTATTTCTTTTTGACAGTCTTGGGTCTTCGTTGCTGTGTGTGGGCTTTCTCTAGTTGTTGTGAGTGGGGCTACTCTTTGTTGTGGTGTGTGGGCTTCTCATTGCAGTGGCTTTTCTTGTTGCAGAGCTCTAGGCTCATGGGCTTCAGTAATTGTGGCACCCAGGCTCAGTAGTTGTGGCTTGCGGGCTATAGAGCACAGGCTTAGCAGTTGTGGCTCTTGGACTTTGTTGCTCCATGGCATGTGGGATCTTCCCGGACCAGGGATTGAACCCATGTGCCCTGCATTGGCAGGAGGATTCCTAACCACTATGCCACCAGGGAAGTCCAACATGTGTCTATTCTTTTTTGGGTTTATTTTTGTATAAGGTGTGAGAAAATGTTGTAATTTCATTCTTTTACATGTTGCTGTCCATTTTTTCCAGCACCACTTATAGAAGAGACTTTCTTTTCCCCATTATATATTCTTGCCTTCTTTGTCATAGATTAATTGACCGTAAGTGCATGGGTTTATTTCTGGGCTCTCTGTTGTGTCCCATTCATCTGAGTGACTGTTTTTGTGTGAGTACCATGCTGCTTTGATTATTATAACTTTATGATTAGTCTGAAGTCAGGGAGTGTGACACCTCTAGCTCTGTTCTTCTTTCTTGTTTTGGCTATTCAAGGTCTTTTGTGTTTACATACAAATTTTAAAATTAGTTGTTCTAGTTCTGTGAAAAATGCCATTGGTATTTTGATAGGGATTGCATTGAATCTATCTTGGGTAGTATGGTCATTTTAACAATATTAATTCTTCCAATTCAAGAACGTGGGTTTGTGTCATCTTCAGTTTCTTTCGTCAGTGTCTTATAGTTGTCTCAGTGTGGGTCTTTTACCTCCTTAGGTAGGTTGATTCCTAGATATTTTATTCTTTTTGATTCAATGGAAAATGAGATTGTTTCCTTAATTTCTCTTTCATATAGTTCATTGTTATGTACAGAAATGCAACCCAATTTCTTTCTTATTTTTCTATTTTTCGGACATGCCATGTGGCATGAGGGATCTTAGTTCCCCGACCAGGGATCAAACCTATGTCCCCTGCAGTGGAAGCACAGAATCCTAACCACTGGACCACCAGGGAAGTCCCCAACTGATTTCTATATATTAATTTTTTATCCTGCAGCTTTACAAAATTCATTGATGAGTTCTAGTATTTTTTTGGTGGCATCTTTAGGATATCCTTTGTATAATATCATATCATTTGCAAGTGGGGACAGTTTTACTTCTTCCTTTCCAATTTGGATTCCTTTTATTTCTTTTTTCTTGTCTTTCTTTTTTCTAGCCTTGGCTAGGACTTCCAATACTATGTTGAATAAAAGCAGTGAGAGAGGGCATCCTTGTATTGTTCCTGATCTTACAGGAGATGCTTTTAGCTTTTCACCATTGAGTATGATGTTACCTGTTGGCTTATCATGTATGGCCTTTATTATGATGAGGTATGTTCCCTCTATACCTATTTTGTGGGGTGTTTATCATAAATGGATGTTGAATTTTGTCAGAAGCTTTTTCAGCATATACTGAGATGATCGTATGATTTTTACTCTTCAATTTTTTAATGTGGTGTATGACATTGATTGATTTGCCGATATTGAAACTTCCTTACATCCCTGGGGTAAATCCCACTTGATCATGGTGTATGATCCTTTTAATGTATTGTTGAATTTGGTTTGCTATTATTTTGTTGAGGATTTTTGAATCTGTGTTCATCAGTGATATTGACCTGTAACTTTTTGTGTGTGTGATATCTTTGTCTGATTTTGGAATCAGAGTGATATTGGCCTCATAGAAAGAGTTTGGAAGCATTCCTTCCTCTTCAATTTTTTGTAATACTTTCAGAAGGATGGGTGTTAACTCTTCTCTAAATGTTTGATAGAATTCACCTGTGATACCATCTGGTCCTAGACTTTTGTTTTTTGGGAGTTTTTTTTTAAATTATTGATTCAATTTCATTACTGGAGATTGGTCTGTTCCTATTTTGTATTTCTTCCTAGTGCAATCTTGGGAGAGTATACATTTCAAAGATTTGTCCCTTTCTTCTAAGTTGTCCATTTTATTGGTGTATTGTTGTTTATAGTAATCTCTTATGAGCCTTTTGTATTTCTGTTGTGTCAGTTGGTAACTTCTCCTCTTTCATACCGGATTTTTATCAGTTTGGGTCCTCTCTCTTTTTCCTTGCTAAGTCTTGCTAAAGGTTTATCAATTTTGTTTATCTTTTCAGAGAACTAGTTCTTAGTTTCATTGATCTTTTCTATTGCTTTTTGGTCTCCATTTCATTTATTTCTGCTCTGATATTTATGATTTCTTTCTTTCTACTAACTCTGGGTTTTTTATGTCTTTCTAGTTCCTTTACGTGTAAAGTTAGGTTGTTTATTTGAGATTTTTCTTGTTTCCTGAGGTAGGTTTATATCGCTATAAACTTCCCACTTATAACTGTTTTTGCTGCATCCTATAGATTTTGGATCATTGTGTTTTTTTTGGGGGGAGGGGGCTTTTTATTTTTATATTTTTAATGTCTTTATTGGAGTATAATTGCTTTACAATGTTGTGTTAGTTTCTGTTGTATAACAAAGTGAATCAGCTATATGTATACATATATCCCCATATCCCCTCCCTCTTGTGTCTCCCTCCCAGCCTCCCTATCCCACCCCTCTAGGTGGTCACAAACACCGAGCTGATCTCCCTGTGCTATGCAGCTGCTTCCCACTAGCTATCTATTTTACATTTGGTATATATGTCCATGCCACTCTCTCACTTCGTCCCAGCTTACCCTTCCCCCTCCATGTGTCATCAAGTGCATTCTCTATGTCTGCATCTTTATTCCTGTCCTGCCCCTAGGATCATCAAAACAATTTTCTTTTTAGATTCCATATATATGTGTTAGGATATGATATTTGTTTTCCTCTTTCTGAATTAGTTCACTCTGTATGACAGACTAAGTCCATCCACCTCACTACAAATAACTCAATTTTGTTTCATTTTATGGCTGAGTACTATTCCATTGTATAATATGTGCCACATCTTCTTTATCCATTTATCTGTCAATGGACACTTAGGGTGCTTCCATGTCCTGGCTATAGTAAATAGTGCTGCAATGAACATTGTGGTACATGACTCTGTTTGAATTATCGTTTGCTCAGGGTACATGCCCAGTAGTGGGCTTGCTGGGTCATATGGTAGTTCTATTTTTAGTTTTTTAAGGAACCTGCATACTGTTCTCCATAGTGGCTGTATCAATTTACATTCCCACCAACAGTGCAAGAGGGTTCCCTTTTCTCCACACCCTCTCCAGCGCTTATTGTTTGTAGATATGCGATGATGGCCATTCTGACCACTGTGAGGTGATACCTCATTGTAGATTTGATTTGCATTTCTCTAATGATTAGTGATGTTGAGCATCCTTTCATGTGTTTGTTGTCAATCTGTATATCTTCTTTGGAGAAATGTCTATTTAGATCTTCTGCCCATTTTTGGATTGGGTTGTTTCTTTTTCTGATATTGAGCTGCATGAGCTTCTTGTATATTTTGGAGATTAATCCTTTGTCAGCTGCTTCATTTGCAAATATTTTATTCCATTCTGAGGTTGTCTTTTTGTCTTGTTTATGGTTTCCTTTGCTGTGCAAAAGCGTTTAAGTTTCATTAGGTCCCATTTGTTTATTTTTGTTTTATTTCCCTTTCTCTAGGAGGTGGATCAAAAAGGATCTTGCTGTGATTTATCTCATGGAGTGTTCTGCCTATGTTTTCCTCTAAGAGTTTTATAGTGTCTGGCCTTACATTTAGGTCTTTAATCCATTTTGAGTTTATTTTTGTGTATGGTGTTAGGGAGTGTTCTAATTTCATTTGTTTACATGTAGCTGTCCAGTTTTCCCATCACCACTTATTGAAGAGGCTGTCTTTTCTCCATTGTATATTCTTGCCTGCTTTATCAAAAATAAGGTGACCATATGTGCTTGGGTTTATCTCTGTGCTTTCTATCCTGTTACATTGATCTCTATTTCTGTTTTTGTGCCAATACCATACTGTCTTGATTACTTTGTAGTTTTGTAATATAGTCTGAAGTCAGGGAATCTAATTCCTTCAGCTCCGTTTTTCTTTCTCAAGATTGATTTGGCTATTTGGGGTCTTCTCTGCTTCCATACAAATTGTGAATTTTTCTTTTTTGGCGGTACACGGGCCTCTCACTGTTGTGGCCTCTCCCATTGCAGAACACAGGCTCCAGAGGCGCAGGCTCAGCGACCGTGGCTCACAGGCCCAGCCGCTCCGCGGCATGTGGGATCTTCCCGGACTGGGGCATGAATCCATGTCCTCTGCATCAGCAGGCAGACTCTCAACCACGGCGCCACCAGGGAAGCCCAAATTGAGAAATTTTTTGTTCTAGTTCTGTGAAAAATGCCATTGGTAGTTTTATAGGGATTGCATTGAATCTGTAGATTGCTTTGGGTAGTATAGTCATTTTCACAATGTTGATTCTTCCAATCCAAGAACATGGTATACCTCTCCATCTGTTTGTATCATCTTTAATTTCTTTCATCAGTGTCTTATAGTTTTCTGCATACAGGTCTTTTGTCTCCTTAGGTAGGTTTATTCCTAGGTATTTTATTCTTTTTGTTGCAATGGTAAATGGGACGGTTTCCTTAATTTCTCTTTCAGATCTTTCATCATTAGTGTATATGAATGCAAGTGATTTCTGTGCATTAGTTTTGTGTCGTGCTACTTTACCAAAGTCATTGATTGGCTCTAGTAGTTTTCTGGTAGCATCTTTAGGCTTCTCTATGTATAGTATCATGTCATCTGCAAACAGTGAGAGCTTTACTTCTTGTTTTCTGATTTGGATTTCTTTTATTTCTTTTTCTTCTCTGATTGCTGTGGCTAAAACTTCCAAAACTATGTTGAATAATAGTGGTGAGAGTGGGCAACCTTGTCTTGTTCCTGATCTTAGTGGCAGTGGTTTCAGTTTTTCACCATTGAGGATGATGTTGGCTGTGGGTTTGTCATATATGGCCTTTATTATGTTGAGGTAACTTCTCTCTATGCCTACTTTATGGAGGGTTTTTTTCATAAATGGGTGTTGAATTTTGTCAGAAGCTTTTTCTGCATCTATTAATATGATCATATGGTTTTTATTCTTCAATTTGTTAATACGGTGTATCACATTAATTGATTTGCAGATATTGAAGAATCCTTGCATTCCTCAGATAAACCCCACTTGATCATGGTGTATGATCCTTTTAATGTGCTGTTGGATTCTGTTTGCTAGTATTTTGTTGAGGATTTTTGCATCTTTGTTCATCAGTGATATTGGCTTGTAGTTTTCTCCCTTTGTGACATCTTTGTCTGGTTTTGGTATCAGGGTGATGGTGGCCTCGTAGAAAGAGTTTGGGAGTGTTCCTCCCTCTTCTATATTTTGGAAGAGTTTGAGAAGGATAGGTGTTAGCTCTTCTCTAAATGTTTGATAGAATTCCCCTGTGAAGCCATCTGGTCCTGAGCTTTTATTTGTTGGAAGATTTTTAATCACAGTCTCAATTTCAGTGCTTGTGATTGGTCTGTTCATATTTTCTATTTTTTCCTCGTTCAGTCTCAGAAAGTTGTGCTCTTCTAAGAATTTGTCCATTTCTTCCAGGTTGTCCATTTTATTGGCATATAGTTTCTTGTAGTAGTCTCTCAGGATCCTTTGTATTTCTGCAGTGTCAGTTTTTACTTCTCCTTTTTCATTTCTAATTCTATTGGTTTGAGTCTTCTCCCTTTTTTTCTTGATGAGTCTGGCTAATGGTTTATCAATTTTGTTTATCTTCTCAAGGAACCAGCTTTTAGTTTTATTGATCTTTGCTATCGTTTCCTTCATTTCTTTTTCATTTATTTCTGATCTGATCTTTGTGATTTCTTTTCTTCTGCTAACATTGGGGATTTTTTGTTCTCCTTCCTGTAATTGCTTTAGGTGTAATGTTAGGTTGTTTATTTGAGATGTTTCTTGTTTCTTGACGTAGGATTGTATTGCTATAAACTTCTCTCTTAGAACTGCTTTTGCTGTATCCCATAGGTTTTGGGATAGGTTTTGGGTCATCATGTTTTTGTCATTTGTTTCTATGTATTTTTTGATTTCCTCTTTGATTTCCTCAGTGATCTCTTGGTTATTTAGTAGCATATTGTTTAGCCTCCATGTGTTTGTATTTTTTACAGTATTTTTTTCCTGTAATTGATATCTAGTCTCATAGCATTGTGGTTGGAAAAGATACTTGATACAATTTCCATTTTCTTAAATTTACCAAGGCTTGATTTGTGACCCAGGATATGATCTATCCTGAAGATAGATTTGTATTCCATGAGCACTTGAGAAGAAAGTGTATTCTGTTGTTTTTGGATGGAATGTCCTATAAATATCAATTAAGTCCATCTTGTTTAATGTGTCATGTAGAGCTTGTGGTTCCTTATTTATTCTCAGTTTGGATGATCTGTCCATTGGTGAAAGTGGGGTGTTAAAGTCCCATGCTATGATTGTGTTACTGTCGATTCCCCCTTTTATGGCTGTTAGCCTTTGCCTTATGTATTGAGGTGCTCCTGTGTTGAGTGCATAAATATTTACAACTGTTATATCCTCTTCTCAGATTGACCCCTTGATCATTAAGTAGTGTCCTTCTTTGTCTCTTGCAATAGTCTTTATTTTAGAGTCTATTTTGTCTGATATGAGAATTGATGTTGCATCTTTCTTTTGATTTCCATTTGCATCGAATATCTTTTCCCATCCCCTCACTTTCAGTCTGTATGTGTCTTTAGGTCTGAAATGGGTCTCTTGTAGACAGAATATATACAGGTCTTGTTTTTGTATCCATTCAGCCAGTCTGTGTCTTTTGGTTGGAACATTGAATCCATTTACATTTAAGGTAATTATCGATTTTATGTATGTTCCTGTTACCATTTTCTTAATTGTTTTGGGCTTGTTTTTGTAGGCCTTTTCCTTCTCTTGTGTTTCCTGCCTAGAGAAGTTCCTTTAGCATTTGTTGTAAAGCTGGATTGGTGGTGCTGAATTCTTTTAACTTTTTCTTGTCTGTAAAGGTTTTAACTTCTCTATCAAATCTGAATGAGATCCTTGCTGGGTAGCGTAATCTTGGTTGTAGGTTTTTCCCTTTTATCACTTTAAATATGTCCTGCCACTCCCTTCTGGCTTGCAGAGTTTTTGCTGAAAGATCAGCTGTTAACCTTATGGGGATTCCCTGTATGTTATTTGTTGCTTTTCCCTTGCTTCTTTTAATACTTTTTCTTTGTTTTTAATTTTTGATAGTTTGATTAATATGTGTCTTGGTGTGTTTCTCCTTCAATTTATCCTATATGGGACTCTCTGCACTTCCTGGACCTGATTGACTATTTCCTTTCCCATATTAGGAAAGTTTTCTCTAACCTTTTCTTTTTCTCTTCTTTTTCTGTGACCCCTACAATTCGAATGTTGGTACGTTTAATATTGTCTCAGAGGTCTCTGAGACTGCCCTCTATTCTTTTCATTCTTTTTCCTTTATTCTGCTCTGCAGTAGTTATTTCCAGTATTTTATCTTCAGGTCATTTATCCATTATTCTTCTTCAGTTATTCTGCTATTGATTGCTTCTAGAGAATTTTTAATTTCATTTTTTTTGTTGTTCATCATTGTTTGTTTGCTCTTTAGTTCTTGTAGGTCCTTGTTAGATGTTTCTTATATTTTCTCCATTCTATTTCCAAGATTTTGGATCATCTTTGCTATCATTACTCTGAATTCTTTTTCAGGTAGACTGACTATTTTCTCTTCATTTGTTTGGTCTGGTGGTGTTTTAACTTGCTCCTTCATCTGCTGTGTGTTTCTCTGTCTTCTCATTTTGCTTAACTTGCTGTGTTCGGGGTCTCCGTTTTGCAGGCTGCAGGTTCATATTTCCCGTTGTTTTTGGTGTCTGCTCCCAGTGGGTAAGATTGTTTCAGTGGCTTGTGTAGGCTTCCTGGTGGAGGGGACTGGTGCCTGTGTTCTGGTAGGTGGGGATGGATCTTGTCTTTCTCTTGGACAGGGCCCATCCAGTGGTGTGTTTTGGGGTATCTGTGAACTTAGTATGATTTTAGGCAGCCTCTGTGCTAATGGGTGGGATTGTGTCCCTGTCTTGCTAGTTGTTTGGCATGGGGCGTCCAGCACTGGAGTTTGCTGGCCGTTGTGGGGAGCTGGGTCTTATCATTGAGACGGAGATCTCTGGGAGCACTCTTGCTGATTGATAGTACGTGGGGCCAGGAGGTCTCTGATGGTCCAATGCCCTGAACTCGGCTCTCCCACCTCAGAGGCTCTGGCCTGACTCCCAGTTGGAGGACCAAGACCCTATCAGCCACACGGCTCAGAAGAAAAGGGAAAAAGAAAGAAAGAATAAATAAATAAAATTATTAAAATAAAAAAATAATTAAAAAAGAGTGCAACCAAACCAATAAACAAATCCACCAATGA
Organism: Platanista minor; assembly: GCA_004363435.1. Taxonomy (NCBI): domain Eukaryota; kingdom Metazoa; phylum Chordata; class Mammalia; order Artiodactyla; family Platanistidae; genus Platanista; species Platanista minor. Next base: position 8,693 of record RJWK010034826.1, on the reverse strand, counting down.
TAACAAGTGCTAAAAACTGAACTAAGATAAATATAAAAATCAGAAACAAATCAGTCACAGGCAGCAAACCCCAAGTCTACAGTTGCTCCCAAAATCCACCGCCTCAATTTTGGGACGATTCGTTGTCTATTCAGGTATTCCACAGATGCAGGGTACAGCAAATTGTTTGTGGGGATTTAATCTGCTGCTCCTCAGGCTGCACGGAGAAATTTCCCTTTCTCTTCTTTGTTTGCACAGCTCCTGGGGTTCAACTTTGGTTTTGGCCCCACCTCTCTGTGTAGTTCTCCCTCAGGCATCTGTTCCTTGCCCAGACAGGAGGCGGTTTAAGCAGTGGCTGATTAGGGCGCTTTTGCACATTCAGGCCGGTAGGAGGGAGGGGTACAGTAGTTATAATTGGAATGTGGGGTGAGCCTGTGGTGGCAGAGGCTGGTGTGGCATTGCAGCAGCCTGAGGCATGTTGTGTGTTCTCCCCACGAAGTTGACCCTGGCATTGGCGGGCTTCACGGTCTCCTGGTGTGTGTGAGTGTGTGTGTGTGTGTGTGTGTGTGTGTGTGTGTGTGTGTGTGTGGATAGTGACCTGTGCTTGCAAACAGGATTATTGGTGGCTGCATTAGCAGCATTAACATTTCATGCCTGTCTCTGGGGTCCAAGTAGCATTAGTGTTTCATGCCCATCTCTGGGGTCCACGGCTCACACGTGTCTCTGCGGTCCATGGCTCACACCCATTTCTGGAGCTCATTTAGTCGGTGCTCTGCCTTCTGTGGGCAGACGGGGAAGGAATCCCTTCTCCTTGCACACTCTGAAACAATGGTCTCATGCCTCTTAGGCAGGTCCAGCCTTTATCCTGGACTCCCTTCTGGCTAGCTGTGGTGCACTAGCCTCCTTCAGGCTGTGTTCATGCAGCCAACCCCAGTCCTCTCCCTGGGATCTGACCTCCAAAGCCCGAGTCTCAGCTCCCAGCCCCCACCCACCCTGGCAGGTGAGCAGACAAGTCTCTCAGGCTGGAAAGTGCTGGTCGGCACTGATCTTCTTTGTGGGAATCTCTCTGCCTTGCCTTCTGCACCCCTGTTGCTGCGCTCTCCTCTGAGGCTCTGAAGCTTCCCCCGTGCCCACCCCCCATCTCCGCCAGTGAAGGGGGCTTCCTAGTGTGTGGAAACATTTCCTCCTTCATAGCCCCCTCCCAGAGGTGCAGGTCCCGTCCCTATTCTTTTGTCTCTGTTTTTTCGTTTTTCTTTTGCCCTACCCAGGTACATGGGGATTTTCATGCCTTTTGGGAAGTCTGAGGTTTTCTGACAGTGTTCAGTAGATGTTCTGTAGGAGTTGTCCCACATGTAGATGTATTTTTGATATATTTGTGGCGAGGAAGGTGATCTCCACATCTTACTCTTCTGCTATCTTGAAGGTCCCTCCCTGTGTTTTCGTTTTCATTTGTATTCAGGTATTTTTTTAATTTCATCTTTGATTTATTCAGTGATCTATTGGTTGTTTAGTAGCATATTGTTTAGCCTCCACACTTTTTTGTTTGTTTGTTTTGCAGTTTTTTTAATAGCTGACTTTTAGTCTCATAGCACTGTGGTCAGAAAAGATGCTTGATATGATTTCAGTGATCTTAAGTTTACTGGGACTTTTTTTGTGGCCTAACATGTGATCTATCCTGGAGAATGTTCCTTTTGTGCTTGAAGAGAAGGTATATTCTGCTGCCTTTGGATGGAATGTTCTAGATATATCTATTGAGTTCATCTGGTCTAAAGTGTCACTTAAGGCTAGTGTTTCCTTATTGATATTCTGTCTGGATAATCTGTCCATTTATGTAAATTGGGTGTTATAGTCCCTTAATATTTTTGTGTTACTGTCAGTTTCTCCCTTTATGTTTGTTAATATTTGCTTTATGTCTAGTTGCTCCTATGTTGGGTGCATATATATTTATAATTATTATATTTTCTTGGATTGAGCCCTTGATCATTCTGTAATGTCCTTCTTTTACAGTCTTTGTTTTAAAGTCTATTTTGTCTGATATAATTATTACTATCCTGGCTTTCTTTTGATTTTGATTTGCATGGAATACCTTTTTCCATTCCCTCACTTTGATTCTGTGTGTGTCTTTAGCTGTGAAGTGAGTCTCTTATAAGCAGCATATATACGAGTCTTATTTTTCTATCCAATCAGCCACCCTGTGACTTTTGATTGAAGCATTTAGTCCATTTACATTTAAAGTAATTAGGTATGTACTTATTACCATTTTGTTAATTTTTGGGAAAGGTTGTTTTTTTAGTTCTTTTTGTTTCTTCCTTCTTTTGTTCTCTTCCCTTGTGATCTGATAACTATCTTTAGTGTTATATTTGGATTCCTTTCTCTTTTGTGTGTGTATCTATTATTGATTTTTGGTTTGTGGTTACCATGAGGTTTATATACAGCACTCTAAAGACCCTGCATTTTTATTGCCCTCTCCCACAATGACTGTTTCTGACATCATATTTTACACCTATTTGTTTTGTGTGTCCCATAACTACTTATTGTGGGTATAGATGATTTTACTACTTTTGTCTTTTAACCTTCATACTAGTTTTATACATTTTTTTTCCATGCTGCATGGCTTGTAGGATCTTAGTTCTCTGACCAGGGATTGAACCTGGGCCCTTGGCAGTGAGAGCACAGAGTCCTAACCACTGGACCACCAGGGAATTCCAATATACGTGGTTGATTTTTGTTACTTTATATCTGCTTTTACCAATGAGTTTTTCCTTTCACAATTCTCATGTTTCTAGTTGTGGCCTTCTCTTTTTTGTTTAGAGAAGTCCCTTTAGCATTTTTTGTAAAGCTGGTTTGTTGGCGCTGAATTCTTTTAGCTTTCGCTCATCTGTAAAACTTCTGATCTCTGTATCAAATGTGAATGAAAGCCTTGCCTGGTAGAGTATTCTTGGTTGTAAGTTTTCCTCTTTCATCACTTTAAATATATTGGGCTACTCCCTTCTGGCCTGCAGAGTTTCTGCTGAAAAGTCAACTAATAGCCTTAAGGGAGTTTCCTTATATATAACTTGTTGCTTTTCCCGTGCTGCTTTTAATAGTCTCTCTTTATCTTTAACTTTTAATTACAGTGTGTCTTGGTGTACTTCTCTTTGGGTTGATACTGTTTGGGACTGTTTGGGCTTCCTGGACCTGGACCTGGATGTCTGTTTCCTCTTCCAGGTTAGGGAAGTTTTCAGCTATTGTCTTCAAATATGTTCTCTGCTCTTTTCTCTCTCTTCTTCTGTGACCCCTATAAGGCAAATGTTTAGTATGCTTGATGTTGTCTCAGAGGTCTCTCAAACTGTCCTCATTTCTTTTTATTCTTTTTTCTCTTCAGCTTTAGTGATTTCCACCACTCATCTTCCAGCTCTCTTATCTGTTCCTCTGTAGCATTTAATATACTGTTGATTCCTTCTAGTATATTTTTCATTTCAGTTATTGTTTTCTTCATCTCTGTTTGGTCTTTTATATTTTGTAACTCTTTGTTAAAAACTTCTAACTTCTCACTCTTTTCATCCATTCTTCTCCCGAGTTCTTTGACCATTTTTGTGATCATTACCTTGAACTCTTTTTTGGGTAGATTGCCTATCTCCACTTCACTTAGTTCTCATTCTGGGATTTTATCTTGGTCCTTCATTTGGAACATGTTCCTTTTTTGCCTCATTTTGCCTAATTTGCTGTTTTTATTTCGATGTAGGTTCTGGTAGGTTGGTTATGTGTCCTGACCTTGGATAAATGGCCCTTTGTAGGAGACATCCTATGCAACCCAGCAGTGCACTCCCCTCTGGTCACCAGAGCTATATTCTCTAGGGGTGCCCCTTCATGCGTCCTTCTGTTTTGGCAGGCCCTTGTGTGTGGGTGGTCTGGTAGGCGTGGCTGGCCCCCAGTCTGGTTGGTTGCCAGGCTCTGCCTGTGAGGAGGCTGCTGGCTGCTGGTTGGCAGAGCCTGGTCTCCAGGCAGCTGGATGAGGAACCCCAGAGGGTTCTGAGGCTAGTGCTGGCTCACTAGTGGGTACAGCTGGGTTCTGGGGTGGGTGGTTTTGGGGTCAGGTTTCCTGGATCTAGTGTTGGCCTGCCTGTGTGGGGCTGTTTCTTGAATTGGCTGGCTGCAGGTTCTGGAATGTTCTAAAGTTGGTGCTGACCTGTTGGTGCATGCAGTTGGATCCTGGGTGGCTGGCTTAGGAGTCCAGGGTATCTTAGAGCTGGTCTTTGCCTGCTGGTGGTTGGAGCTGGGGCTTGGGGTTTCCTGGGGTTGGTGCCTGCCCATTGGTGGGCAAATCTGGGTCCTGATGCTAGTGCCAACCCACTGGAGGACAGAGCTGGGTCCTGCAGTCTCTGGCTGCGGGGACCTGGTGGTTCTGGAGCTTGTGTTGTCCTGCTAGTGGCCTGGGCTGGTTCCTGACACAGCTGGCTATGGGGTCCAGGGTGTCCTAAAGCTTAAGTTGGCCTGCTTGTGGGTGGAACCAAATCCTTGGGCAGCTTGCTGATGGATCCATTGTGTACTAGAGCTGGTATTGGCCTGCTGGTGGGTGAGGGCAGAGCCCATGGGCTCCTGGGGCTAGTTACAGCCTGTTGGTGGGTAGGCTGGGTCCTGCCATGGCAGGCTGTGGGGCTGGTGTCTGCACACTGGTGTGTGAGGCTGGTCCTTGGGCTAATGTCATCCCTCTGGTGGGTGAAGCTGGAGGCCAGGTGTTCTGGGACTAGTGCCAGCTCACTGGTGGGTGGGGCTAGGTCCCAGGGTTTCTGGCTGCAGGGCCTTAGGGGTCCTGGAGTTAGTGGGCAGGACTCAGGCCCAAGGGGTCCTGGGGCTGGTGTCTGCCCACTCATCAGTGGAGCTGGGTCCTGTGATCTCTGACTGGGGGGCCCTTTGAGTCCCGGGGCTATTGCCTTTGCCGTGGTGTGTGGGATTGGGTAGTGCACCCTATGGTGGGCAGGGTTGTGTCCCAGGGTAACTGTGGGTTCAGGGGGTTGTAAGACCACCTGCCTGCTCATGGATGGTGCTATATTCCTGCCCAGCTAGTTGCTTAGCCTGAGGCATCCCAGTATTGGTGCTGACCCCCTGGTGGATGGTGCTGGATCCTTGTGCTAATGAGTTAGAGGGAGGACTCCAAGATGGCACTTGCCAGCACCAGTGTCCTTGTGGTAGAAGGAGCTCCCCAAAATGGGTGCCTCCATTATCTGTGTGTCCCCAGGTGAGCTCCAGTTGCTTTCTGCCTCTCCAGGAGACTTTCCAAGATCAGCAGGTGAGGTGACCTAGGCTCCTTTCAAATTACTGCTTCTGCCTTGAGTCCTGGAGCATATGAGATTTTTTTGTTGTTTGTTTTTGGTTTTTTGCTGCACCACACGGCTTGCAGGATCTTAGTTCCCAGACCAGGGATCGAACCTGTGCCCTTGGCAGTGAAAGTGTGGAGTCCTAACCCCTGGACCTCCAGGGAATTCCCTGTTTATTTTGTTTTGTTTGGTTTGGTTTTTTTTGGCTGTGTTGGGTCTTCATTGCTGCATGCAGGCTTTCTCTAGTTGCAGAGAGCAGAGGCTACTCTTCATTGCGGTGTGTGGGCTTCTCATTGCAGTGGCTTCTCATTGCGGACGTGAGCAGGCCTCAGTAGTTGTAGCATGTGGGCTCAGTAGTTGTGGCTTGCGGGCTCTAGAGTGCAGGCTCAGTAGTTGTGGCACATGGGCTTAGTTGTTCTGTGGCATGTGGGATCTTCCCAGACCAGGGCTCGAACCCATGTCCCCTGCACTGGCAGGCGGATTCTAAACCACTGTGCCACCAGGGAAGTCCACATGTGAGATTTTATGTTCTTCCTTTAAGAGTGGAGTCTCTATTTCCCACAGCCCTCTGGGTCTCCTGAAAGTAAGCCCAGCTGGTTTCACTTTTTTTTTTTTTTTTGACTCCATTGGGTCTTCCTTGCTGTGCATGGGCTTTCTCTAGTTGTGGTGAGTGGGGTCTACTCTTTGTTGCAGTGCACAGGCTTCTCATTGCAGTGGCTTCTCTTGTTGCAGAGCACGGGCTCTAGGCAAGTGGGCCTCAGTAGTTGCAGCACACGGGCTCAGTAGTTGTGACTTGTGGGCTCTAGAGCACGTGGGCTACAGTAGTTATGGCGCGTGGGCTCAGTAGTTGCAGCATGCGGGCTCTAGAGTGCAGGCTCAGTAGTTGTGGTGCCCAGGCTTAGTTGCTCTGGGGCATGTGAGATCTTCCTGGACCAGGGATTGAACCCATGTCCCCTGCACTGGCAGGCAGATTCTTAACCACTGCACCACCAGGAAAGACCCTATTTTTTTAAAATTTATTTTTTATTTTTTTGGCCACACCACGTGGCTTGCGGGATCTTAGTTCCCCGACCAAGGATCGAAACCATGCCCCCTGCAGTGGAAGCATGGAGCCCTAACCACTGGACAACCAGGGAATTCCCAATACTTGTAGATTTTTTAAATGTAGGTAAGAGTACAAATACAGCAAGCATCAAACCTTGTAAGTCATCTAGGCTCTGTCCAATGGCAGAGATCAAGTGATGCAAATTCAGATCTAGTGCCATCATTGAAATATAATCATTATGGGGAGAATCAAGTCAGATGCAAATGTCGAGTTCTGAGAGAGAGAGAGAGAGAGAGAGAGAGAGAGAGAGAGAGAGAGAGAGAGAGAGAGAGAGAGAGAAAGGGAGGGAGGGAGGGAGAGAAACAACTCAGTAGCATAGTTGAACTAAGCAGACTGCAGGTCACAGCATTCTGGAAAGGGAGTGTGTGTGTTTGTGTGTGTGTGTGTGTTGTTGGAAGGGGCACAAAGTAGGGCTAAGATACTGGAGAATTCAGACAGCCAAGATCAGCATCAGGCTGCATTTGGCTTCAGGGAACAAATCTGCAGATCTGCAGCTGTTCTGCAAACCTTTATAGTTTCTAAAGTTAGCTTTAGTTAATTTAAGATTTTGGCTGATCCCTATTTTGCTGGGGTTCTGATAGGAATTGCATTAGACTTACAGAGCATTTTGGGGAGAACTAACCTGTTCTGTGAAGCAGGGTGATAGTCTTAACCCCAAAAGTTCTGTGTGGCCATGGTGGGCCTGTCCACCCACCCCACGGTGGATCTTCTGTTCTCAGAGCTCCTGTCCTTAAAGTGCTAATAAAGTGCTTTAAAGGTCTCATCAGGGAATCTTTGCCAACGCAAAGGGAACAATGCCCTCTGGTCATAGTTTTACTGACTTTCAATAAGATGACACCACATGGGCCAGCCTGGCAGTAGCTGTGGCCAGGTGCACTCCACAGTTCCTGGGATGTCCCTGCATCCTGATCACATGCCCCTGGCGAGGTCTTGCCCCCATGGCCCTGCTTGCCAAGTTAGTGTGGACCACCCTCATGGGCCCTGAGGGTGCTTGCTCAGGCAGTGGGTGGAGCTTTAGTCTGTTCTTGGTGCTTAGGCTGTCAGCTGCCCCTCTGAGGGTCCCCCCTGCCCTTGGGGCCCTTGGGGAGCAGCCCAAACAGGTGTGCACCAGTTGTCATAGAACAGACTACCTGGGAGGAGGGTAAGGGCTCTGCTAGGAATGCACTGCCTGGGAGGGGGAGGCCCCATAGGCACCAACAGACTGGAGGTCACCAAAAAGTAACTGGTGGACATGTCCAAGGGGTCCAAGCAGCTTGGACCCCACTGTTCCCTATTCCCCTCCAAATCAGAAGTCATGTTTCTTCATCAGCTGCTTCTGGTGTTTATTTTGCCCTGATGCAACCTGGGTGTGGGGTAAGGGACCAGGAGAGAGTGAACTGCATTACTTCATGGAGGTGAGAGTGGGGGCAGTGCAGGCAGGTACTTGGGAATGGGGGCTTGCCTGGGGAGCAGGGGGTGGGTCCTGGGGTGGCAGGGGTGGGATTTTGGAGGCAGGAGAGGGCACTTAGGATAGGAAGGGATGGGGGGGGGCGTTGGGAGGGATGCAGGCAGGAGAGAAGGGGCAGGGGCAGGGGCAGGGTTCAGTGGTGTTTTCCTGTCCCTGGAGCAGTCGGAGAGTGAACCCAGTTGTGAGTCAGCTCTCAAGTAGGTAAGATCCCTTCAGGAGATATCCTCAGCTGACTTGGCTGAGTGGGCGAGGGTGGGGATGGGGTAGTGGTGGTAGGGGGACGGCAGTGGGAGAGGGAAGCTGGAAAAGCAGGAAGAGGTTGTTCTAGGAGTCAATGAAAAATGACAATTCAGTATTTTTAAAAAAACTTTTACCTAAAAATTGTGGTAAAATATATATAACTAACAGTTAACATTTAAACCATTCTTAAGTGTAGATTCCAGTGTCAACCACATTTACATTGTTGTGTAAACTTCACCACCATCCATCTGCAGAACCTTTTCATCTTCCCAAACTGAAACCTGTCCATGTTAAACAATAACTCTCTATTCCCCCCAGCCTGTAGTACCTAACCTTCTACTTTCTCTCTCTATGAATTTGACTCCTCTAAGTCACTCATGTAAGTGGAATCATTCAGTGTTTGTCCTTTTGTAACTGGCTTATTTGACTTAGCATAATGTCTTCATGGTTCATCCATGCTGTAGCACGTGTCAGAATTTCCTTCCTTTTTAAGGCTCAATAATATTCCATTGTATGGATGGACCACAATTTGTTTATCCATTCATCCATGGATGGACATGTGGGTTGCTTCCAACTTTTGGCTATTGTGAATAATGCTACTATGAACACAGGTGTGTAAATATGG
>RJWK010034825.1:0-22479 GCA_004363435.1 Platanista minor | reverse complement strand
GTTAAAGTCCCCGACTATGAATGTGTTACTGTCGATTTCCCCTTTTATGGCTGTTAGTATTTGCCTTATGTATTGAGGTGCTCCTGTGTTGGATGCATAAATATTTACAATTGTTATATCTTCTTCTTGGATCGATCCCTTGATCATTATGTAGTGCCCTTCTTTGTCTCTTGTAATAGTTTTTATTTTAAAGTCTATTTTGTCTGATATGAGAATTGCTACTCCAGCTTTCATTTGGTTTCCATTTGCATGGAATATCTTTTTCCATCCCCTCACTTTCAGTCTGTATGTGTCCCTATGTCTGAAGTGGGTCTCTTGTAGACAGCATATATACGGGTCTTGTTTTTGTATCCTTTTAGCCAGTCTGTGTCTTTTGGTGGGATCATTTAATCATTTACATTTAAGGTAATTATCAATATGTATGTTCCTGTTCCCATTTTCTTAATTGTTTTGGGTTTGTTATTGTAGGTCTTTTCTTCCTCTTGTGTTTCCTGCCTAGAGAATTTCCTTTAGCATTTGTTGTAAAGCTGGTTTGGTGGTGCTGAATTCTCTTAGCTTTTGCTTGTCTGTAAAGGTTTTAATTTCTCCATCAAATCTGAATGAGATCCTTGGTGGGTAATCTTGGTTGTAGGTTGCTGTCTTTCATAACTTTAAATATGTCCTGCCACTCCCTTCTGCCTTGCAAAGTTTCTGCTGAAAGATCAGCTGTTAACCTTATGGGGATTACCTTATGTGTTACTTGTTGTTTTTCCCTTACTGCTTTTAGTATCGTTCCTTTGTATTTAATTTTCGGTAGTTTGATTAATATGTGTCTTAGCATGTTTCTCCTTGGATTTATCCTGTATGGTACTCTCTGTGCTTCCTGGACTTGACTATTTCCTTTCCCATATTAGGAAAGTTTTCAACCTCAATCTCTTCAAATATTTTCTCAGTCCCTTTCTTTTTCTCTCCTTCTTCTGGGACCCCTATAATTTGAATGTCGGTGTGTTTAATGTTGTCCCAGAGGTCTCTGTGACTGTCCTCAATTCTTTTCATTCTTTTTTCTTTATTCTGCTCTGCAGTAGTTATTTCCACTATTTTATCTTCCAGGTCACTTATCCGTTCTTCTACCTCAGTTATTCTGCTATTGATGCCTTCTAGAGAATTTTTAATATCATTTATTGTGTTGTTCATCTGTGTTTGTTTGCTCTTTGGTTCTTCTAGGTCCTTGTTAAACGTTTGTTGTATTTTCTCCATTCTATTTCCAAGCTTTTGGATCATCTTCACTATGATTATTCTGAATTCTTTTTCAGGTAGACTGCCTATTTCCTCTTCATTTGTTAGGTCTGGTGGGTTTTTGCCTTGCTCCTTCGTCTGCTGTGTGTTTCTGTGTCTTCTCATTTTGCTTAACTTACTATGTTTGGGATCTCCTTTTCGTAGGCTGCAGGTTCGTAGTTTCCATTGTTTTTGGTGTCTGTCCCCAGTGGCTAAGGTTGGTTCAGTTTGTTGTGTAGGCTTCCTGGTGGAGGGGACTAGTGCCTGTGTTCTGGTGGTTGAGGCTGGATCTTGTCTTTCTGGTGGGCAGGTCCACGTCTGGTGGTGTGTTTTGGGGTGTCTGTGGCTGTATTATGATTTTAGGCAGCCTCTGTGCTAATGGGTGGGCTTGTGTTCCTGTCTTGCTAGTTGTTTGGCATAGGGTGTCCAGCACTGTAGCTTGCTGGTTGTTGAGTGGAGCTGGGTGCTGGTGTTGAGATGGAGATCTCTGGGAGATTTTCACCGTTTGATATTACGTGGAGCTGGGAGGTCTCTTGTGGACCAGTGTCCTGAACTTGGCTCTCCCACCTCAGTGGCACAGCACTGATGCCTGGCTGGAGCACCAAGAGCCTGTCCTCCACATGGCTCAGAATGAAAGGGAGAAAAAAAAGAAAGAAAGAAAGAAGAAGATCAAATCAAATCACATCAAGTAAAATAAAATAAAGTTATTAAAATAAAAAATAAAAAATAATTACTAAGAAAACTCTTTTTCAAGTAATAAAAAAGAAATGGACATACAGGACCCTAGGACAAATGATAAAAGCAAAGCTATACAGACAAAATCACACACAGATGCATACACATACACACTAACAAAAAGTAAAGAAGGGAAAAAATATATATATATCATTGCTCTCAAAGTCCACCTCCTGAACTTGGGATGATTTGCCGTCTATTCATGTATTCCACGGATGCAGGGTACATCAAGTTGATTGTGGAGATTTAATCCGCTGCTCCTGAGGCTACTGGGAGAGATTTCCCTTTCTCTTCTTTGTTCGCACAGCTTCCGGTGTTCACCTGTGGATTTGGACCCGCCTCTGTGTGTAGGTCGCCTGAGGGTGTCTGTTCTTCGCTCAGACAGGACGGTGTTAAAGGAGCAGCTGATTCGGGGGATCTGGCTCACTCAGGGTTGGGGGGAAGGAGGGGTACGGATTTGGGGTGTGTCTGCGGCGGCAGAGGTCGGCATGACGTTGCACCAGCCTGAGGCGTGCCGTGCGTTCTCCTGGGGAAGTTGTCCCTGGCTCCCGGGACCCTGTCAGTGGCGGGCTGCACAGGCTCCCAGGAGGGGAGGTGTGGATAGTGAGCTGTGCTTGCACACAGGCTTCTTGGTGGCGGCAGCAGCAGCCTTAGCATCTTATGCCTGTCTCTGGGTTCCACGCTGTTAGCCGTGGCTTGTGCCCGTCTCTGGAGCTCCTTTAAGCGGCGCTCTTAATCCCCTCTCCTCGTGCATCAGGAAACAGTGAGGTAAGAAAAAGTCTCTTGTCTCTTCGGCAGCTCCAGACTTTTCCCGGACTCCCTCCCGGCTAGCCGTGGTGCACTAGCCCCCTTCAGGCTGTGTTCATGCCGCCAACCCCAGTCCTCTCCCTGCGCTCTGACCGAATCCCGAGCCTCAGCTCCCAGCCCCGCCCGCCCCGGCGGGGGAGCATACAAGTCTCTCGTGCTGGTGAGTGCTGATTGGCACCGATCCTCTGTGTGGGAATCTCTCTGCTTTGCCCTCCACACCCCTGTTGCTGTGCTCTCCTCCGCGGCTCCGAAGCTCCCTCCTCCGCCACCTGCAGTCTCTGCCTGCAAAAGGGGCTTCCTAGTGTGTGGAAACCTTTCCTCCTTCACAGCTTCCTCCCACTGGTGCTGGTCCCGTCCCTATTCTTTTGTCTCCGTTTTTTCTTTTTTCTTTTGCCCTACCCAGGTATGTGGGGAGTTTCTTGCCTTTTGGGAGGTCTGAGGCCTTCTGCCAGGGTTCAGTAGGTGTTCTGTAGGAGTTGTTCCACATGTACATGTATTTCTGATGTATTTGTCGGGAGGAAGGTGATCTCTGCGTCTTACTCTTCCGCCATCTTGAAGCTCCTCTCTGGATCTTGTTTTTTAATCCATTCATTTATTTTATGTCTTGTGATTGGAGAATTAAACCATTTACATTTCAAGTAATTTTTGATAGGTAAAGACTTGCTGTTGTCATTTTTTAAATTGTTTTCTGGCTGTTATGTAGATCCATTGTTTCTGCTGTCTTTGTGTGTGTGTGTGTTTTGATGTCTTTTGGTATCTGTGTGCTTTGAATTCTTTATCGTGTTCTTTTGTGTAACTCTAAAGGCTTTTTCCTTGTGGTCACCGTGAGGCTCACATGAAATAGCTTAAAATTATAATACCCTGTGTTACACTGATAACAACTTAACTTCACCTGAATTTCTAAGCTTTACAATTTTACTTCTCCTTCCCCTCACATTTTTGGTTATTGATATTATAGTTTACAAATTATTATATTGTATAACTAATAACAGATTATTATAGTTATGGTAATTTTTACATTTGTTTTTTAACTTTTAAACTAGAGCTGTAAGTGAATTATGCACCACCATTATCATAGTAAAGAATCTAACTTTGACTATATATTTACCATGATCAGTGAGTTTTACTCTACCTTCTTAACGTTTTTATGTTTATTATTGTCCTTTTATTTTCACTCAAAGAACTCCCTTTAGAATTTCTTGTAAGGCAGGTCTAGTGGTGATGAACTCCCTCAGCTTTTGTTTGTTTGAGAAAGTCTTTATCCCTCCTTCATTTCTGAAGGACAGCTTTGCTGGGTGTAGGAATCTTGGTTAACAGGGGTTTTTTTCCTTACAATATTTTGAATATATCATGCTATTCTCTCCTGACCTGAAACGTTTCTGTTGAGAAATCCATTGATAGTGTTATGGGGGTTCCCTTGTACATAACTTCTCTTCTTTTGCTGCTTTCAAAATTCCGCCTTTGTGTTTGACGTTTGACACGTTAATTATAATGTATTTTGGAGTAGCTCTCTTTGAGTTCAACCTATTTGGGATCCTTTAAAGACTCATGGATCTGGATGTCCATTTCTCTCCCTTGGTTTGGGAATTTTTTCAGCCATTATTGCTTTAAATATACTTTCTGGCCCTTTGTCTTTTTCTTCCCCTTCTGGAATTCCTATAATGTGGATATTGTTTCTTTTCATTGTGTCCCATATGTCCCATCAACTTTCTTTACTCTTTTTATTCTTTCTTCTCCTCTCACTGGATAATTTCAATACTCCTGTCTTCTCAGTCACTGATTCCTTCTTTGGTATGGTTGAGTCTGCTTTTGAAGCTCCCTACTGAATTTTTCAGTTTACTCATTACATTTTTATATTTTTTAGCTCTAGTATTTGTTTTTATTTTTTGTTCTTGATGGTTTTTATTTCTTTGAAGTTTTATTTTTTGTTCATGTATTGTTTTACTGATTTCACTGAGTTGTCTCTGTCTTCTTGTAGTTCACTAAACTTCTTTAAAAGGATTATTCTCAATTCTTTGTCTGACAGTTCGTAATTTATATTTCTTTACGGTTAGTAATTGGAGTTTTCTTAGTTTCCTTTGGTTTCATATTTACTTGGTTTTTTATGATCTTTGATTCCTTACATTGGTATCTGCACATTTGAGTAAGTGGTTTCCTCTTCCAGACTTAACAGGTTTACTTTGTCAGAGACAGTTCTTCACCAGTCAGCTGTTGGGTTCCTGTACATGTCTGCTGGTAACATCCTTGGGCCACTGGGGCTTGCTGGGTCTGTTTTGGGGTGAGGCCACTACATGAGCTCCAAGGTTGGGGGTGTGTGTTGCTGGCTGAGAACTGTTGGATAGGACTGTTGGCTTTGTAGCCTGCCCACATGAGGCTGTAGGATGGGCTCCACAGTTGCCTGAGTTTTCTCGTCAGGCTTCCTAGATGGTGGGGACTGGGTACTATACTGAGCAGTAAGGTGGAGCTGTGAATTAATATTAAAGGATAGCAACTCTGGAAATCACATTCTTCCCCCTCTTCAGGGTTTGTTTTTGCTACTTGTTTTAGTTGTTGTTTGTTGTTTTAGTAACATTTTAAAGTCATTTTGTAAAGTCTGTATTCTTTGTCATATGTGGTTGAAGTCGTATGTGGCTGAAGTCTGTACTCTTTGTCATGTGATAGAAGTCTCATTTCTGTTATTGTAGTGGTCAGCTAGTGACTTGACAGAGTTCCCTAAATGCCTAGAATGCCCCCCCCCAAAAAAAGTGTCCTAGTTTTGGCAGATGGGCTCTTTGTCTTGGAGGAAACCTTCAACTGTCAGCCAAATAATATACAACTCTATCATAACCTTCACTTGCTTATGGAGAACCTGAAGATCAGATAAAGGTGAGAGTTTAAAGCCTCTCAGAGTTTTAAAAAATTTATTTATTTATTTGTTTTTGGCTGTGTTGGGTCTTTGTTGCTGTGCGCAGTCTTTCTTTAGTTGTGGTGAGTGGGGGCTACTCTTTGTTGCAGTGCGCGGGCTTCTCATTTCAGTGGCTTCTCTTGTTGCAGAGCATGGGGTCTAGGTGCGTGGGCTTCAGTAGTTGTGGCACGTGGGCTCAGTAGTTGTGGCTCGTGGGCTCTAGAGCGCAGGCTCAGTAGTTGTGGCACATGGGCTTAGTTGCTCCGCAGCATGTGGGATCTTCCCGCACCAGGGCTCAAACCCATGTCCCCTGCATTGGCAGGCGGATTCTTAACCACTGAGCCACCAGGGAAGCCCCAGCCTCTCAGATTTTTTAAAGCATATACGCAGCTTTGGATACATGCCTGGCCTTCTGTGAATAGATTCCTCAGGCTATGTGGGAGTTTTTCAAAGTCCTTATTCTCTTCATTCCCTAGCCTTTCCTCCCGAGTTTTTCAGTTTTTCTATTGTTTATCCCAACTGTTACTCCTTGTCCAGCAGGTAGCAGCTAATGCTTTTACCTTTTAAGTATTTTTTTTTTTTTGCGGTACGCGGGCCTCTCACTGCTGTGGCCTCTCCCGTTGCAGAGCACAGGCTCCGGATGCACAGGCTCAGCAGCCATGGCTCACGGGCCCAGCCGCTCCACGGCATGTGGGATCTTCCCGGACCGGGGCACGAACCCGTATCCCCTGCATCGGCAGGCGGACTCTCAACCACTGCGCCACCAGGGAAGCCCCTACCTTTTAAGTATTTTTGAATGTCCCCACCCCACCCTGGTAGCTGCCTCCATCTTGGGAAAGTTCCAAGTGAGGTGAAATAAACATAAGCCCTTTGAGCTGGTACTTCAGGAAGTCAAAATAAAGGGCTAAGCAACCAACCTCAATTCTTTGAGAATAAGGTTCATTCTTCTCCTTCTGGTACTAGGAACCTGTACCTGGAATGTGAGCTGTTGTCTTCCAAGATGCCACTGAGAAGGGAAGCAGGGGATAAGGGCAGCATAAGTTAAAGGTTTTTTCATGATTGGTTTTTATAAACTTTATTTCCAGAGTTCTAATGAAGTTGATTCTGACAGTTTTTGGCGGTTTATTTGCTGCTTTTGTGGAAGAACAGGCTTTTGGAGTCCCCTGTCCATACTATTTTCATTGACATTACTCTATGCTTATTTTAAAATATGGTCTGTGGATACAATCAAACTATCATTTCCAAAAATGCAAAAGGACTGAGTACTGAAAATGTAGCAAAAAGTATGGTGATGATGGAAATGATGTAACCAAAGAATCAGAACTATTAACATTACATGGTGCTCTCCTCTGACAAAATTTTGATAGTGTTTGTTGGTGGCCAGTGCAGTATGCTAGGAACAGTTGGACCATAAAGAACATTTTGAACCCTAAGCAATGTGTTAGTGGAGGAGATTTTGTAGATTGCTTTTTTGTGTGTGTGGAAAAATGAGGGACTAAGAAATTGAACATCAATAGGAGATGTTATAGTGGTTTTCCAAGGAGATGTTATGGTGGTTTTCCAGTTATGTTCATCAGATTCTAATGTTTGCAGAGGGAGCTTGGACTGACTTGAAGTAAGGGGGATTGACAAGGAAGGTCACAGATGGTGAGGTTCCAAGCTTCCCACTTCTGTAGTCAACCACAATAGCCTCATCTGTTTAATATATTAGGGCTCTATGAAAAAAATTTTCAAATTTAGTTTCCATTGTTAAAAGCTTATAAAAATCACAACATAGCCTGCTATAAAGGACTACATGATAAAGATGACTGATTATAAATACTTTGGGCAAAAAGAATCTCTGTGAGATGGGGTAGAATTAGGGTTGCACTAAATTAGAAGATTAGGAAGTTATCCCAGTCTAATCCTCAGGGAGAAGGGCTATAGGCACCATCGCCTTCTAATCCCATTAGTGTCTAACACAAGGTAGGTACTTTTGTAAATATCTATCATCTGAGCTATGGAAGGAAATAAGGTTGGATAAGCTTGTGGGGCCAGATTATAGCAGGTTTTGATTGAAAGGAAAAAAAAGTAGTAGATAAAGTAAATAAAATTCCTGAGAACAAAATGTCTTCATACAAAGTTTAAGGAAATGGCATTTGATAAGAATTTTAGGACGAAGACAAGCATTAAGGGGACCAGCCAGAAAGGTACTGATGGTTTGGTCAATTTATAGTATTAGAAGAGTCCTCACTTTTAGGTATTTGGTGTATTTGTGGAAGGGAGTTAAAAGCATTAAACATAATTTTGGCCCTCAAAGAGCTTCAGGTATGTAGCAAAGGCTTAGAATGAGTAGGTGATTTCAAGGAGGGCCAAGAGATGGAAGAGCAGCTCTGGAACTTCTGGCTTGAAGTTTTTGGAAATTCTTTAAAAAAGGAAAAGAGGCAAGTCCATATGGCCACAGACAAGTATGAAATTTTAAAAACTGATCTTTTATGATCAAAGTGAGAATAGTGTTCTCTTTAAGGAGGGAGTGGGGTAAGAGGGAGCCTTCTTGGGTCCTGGAAATGTCTTGATCCAGATGTTGGGTTTTATGGATGTGTTAAGATGTAATTTTTAGAAATTGCTGTATGTTTTTAAAAGTACCTTTCTATGACATTTTCGACAATTCTCTGAAAACTTATAAAATGTATATTTAGACTTATAATTTATACTTAAAATTCTTCCTTGGATATAAGTAAACAGTTTAAATTTTTTTATACCATAAAGCTCAAGTCATATTTACATTTGCTTGGTTAATGACATGGCACATCAGCTTTTAGTCTTTGAGATAACTGCACTTAGGGAGATGCCCTGTGGTCACATATGTTTCTATCCTTTGCTTTCCTTTCTCATTTTCTCCTGTCAAATGCAAGCTATTCTGCTAAGGAGGAAAAACCCAGCTCCTTTGTATCTGCAGACAACACTAGTCCCAGTAATTGACAAACCACACT
Organism: Platanista minor; assembly: GCA_004363435.1. Classification (NCBI taxonomy): domain Eukaryota; kingdom Metazoa; phylum Chordata; class Mammalia; order Artiodactyla; family Platanistidae; genus Platanista; species Platanista minor. The sequence continues at coordinate 13,827 of RJWK010034825.1, read as the reverse complement.
ATAGCAGGGAACTCAGTGTATCCCTTTGGAGCAAGTGTTCCCATTTTGTAACATTCCAGCATCATTCACAACTAGTACAGATGGTTCTTTCTTTTTTTTTTTGCGGTACGCGGGCCTCTCACTGTCGTGGCCTCTCCCGTTGCGGAGCACAGGCTCCGGACGCGCAGGCTCAGCGGCCATGGCTCACGGGCCCAGCTGCTCCGCGGCATGTGGCATCTTCCCGGACTGGGGCACGAACCCGTGTCCCCTGCATCGGCAGGCGGACTCTCAACCACTGCGCCACCAGGGAAGCCCCCAGATGGTTCTTTCTTATGCTGAGAACAGCCTGAAGTTTTCACCAGGTAATTTTTGATTTCTTTACTGACCAATATTCCCTAAATTCATAAGAAAAAATGTAATAATTTTACCATGTTAAAAAGATCACAGTTAATAAGAGTTTGTTTATCACCTAACCATAATATAGTTAACACACGGCAGAAGAAATTGCTTGGGTTTAAAAATAGCTTTATTTACCATACCAAAAACACAGAAACATAAGAAAAACCTTACCTAGAATAAACATAAAAATAGTTAAATACCATAATTTAATGTAAACCAAGTGTTTAAAAATGTGTAATATTATAAAATACATGCTATTTACACAGAACCAAGTTAAAGCTACCTCCACAGTTATCCTATCAGTTCATCAATCTTGAAGTCATCAGTAACAGTGAATCAAACACAGCATCTGTATTTGTACTGATCAACAGGAAAAGAAGAAATCATTTAATTTACTTTAAACAGATACAGTTCATTGTAACATTTAAAGCAGGGAGGCAGAAAAGTGCTGGTTCGAGTATTCCAGACACAAGCAGTGCATGTGGAGGCCTGGAAACGGGTCCACTGGAAGACCCAGAAGCCCATTTTTTCATTTAAATGCACATTGGTTGATTCAATTTAGTTACTGCTTAAGGAAGGTACTAAATATATCTGTAAAAAAACCTTTATTAAAAATAATCAAAGGTGAATGTAATAGTCAGGTAAGAAAGGCCAAAGCATAAAAAATATGTTATTCCAGATAAGCCCCTTTAATTATAACAAATGTTAAGAAACGCAGTTTATAAAACCAGATGGGGTAGCAAAAGGGTTTCTAAAAATGTCAAACCCAAACCAATATCACACAAAAAGTAACCGAAGAGACCGTTTCTTGAAGAAAGTATTTATTTTGTTTATCTTAAAAATTTACTTATCCTGTCATTATCACCTGAATGCTGCCAGGAGACCTGTGGCTGATGCCAGTTATCACCATGGAGTAGTGTGGTCTGTGACCAACAGTCTAAAAAGCTGTAGTCTTTGATCAGTTTAATCATTTGGCTTTTCCTTCAAGGATCAACATTCATTCTTATACTGAAATTCGGGTATCTCTAAGAGGCAGCATTAAGTCCAATACCAGGAGTTTAGAATGTAAAATAAAAATGCAAGAATACATACTTAGTAATAGAACATCCTGCTTCTTTGTCTAATCCTGTAATTCTCAAACTTTTGGTCTCCAGACCCTTTTATACTCAACGTTTGCTGGGGATCTGGACACCAAAGAGCTTTTGTTTATGGAGTTTATATCTACCAGTATTTGCCATCTAAGAAAGTAAAACTGAAAAAATTTTAAAGTATTTATTCATTTAAAAAGTAAAAAGTCCATTACATGCTAACATAAATAACACTAAAGAAAATAGTTATATTTTCTAAAACAAAAAAAAATTCATGGGAAGATGGCTTTTACATTTTTAACTACTTTTTGAGAGAGAGAGAGTGGAAAGACAACTAATGTCTTGGTTATTATTATGAGAATACTTTTGATCCCACAGATCCCCTCAGAGGTTCTCAAGGACACCCAGGGGTTCATTGGCCACACTTTGAAAACTGCTGGCCTGCTTTTAATGACAAAAAAGTCCACACAAAAGGAGCCTTACTTTTGCTTTAAAAATAAACCAAAATACATACCTACACACATGCACACAAATCACTGGCCCAAACGCTCCCACTCTCAGCTTTAAATAGAAGCCACAGATCACCCATGACCAAATTCAAAATAATATTGTCATTTCTGCTGAGACCAGGTTCAAGATTTATTCATTTTTAGTCCATGAAAGCTATAAAACCTATTATCTAAATGTAGACACCTTAGTTCCCTTTCTGACATTTGCTTAATCCTGTTTGTGCTGAGCTGGCAGTCGTCATTAGGGAGGCCCAGCATCGGTGGAGACCAGAGAATGACAGGTGTTTAACTAAGAGCCCACACCCTCAGATTAGGAACACATTAGCCATTTATGGAGCCGCCTACTCTACCTCCTCACTATGTGAAAACTCAGATACATTTTAGGGAAACGGGGAGAAAATTCTCCCTTCATAGGAGCAATGAGAACGATGCTATGACCTTTCAGCTGGAGAGCTCTTCACATCTTACAAATGACTTTCACGCACACCATCTCATTAGATACTTTTAAAGCCCCAGGAGAAAGGCAGGGCAAAGGATACTATTGCTGTTTCAGAGGGGAGGAATTTGAGGGTCAGATGTGAGTCTTTGCCAAGGTAGCCTGGCAAGTGTATGGCAGAGCGGAATTCGAATTCAGGTCATCTGACTCCTTAGTTCAGGGTCCTCCTTCCTTGGGTTTGGGGGAGTCTGGGTGAGCTGGAGATGGAGGCAGCAGGATATGACACTTCCAAAGCCTGCATTCCTTCTGCCTGCTCAACCATTTTATCCAACACTATGCAGTCATGGGAGTGGCACGGACATTTCCCTGACCGATATAATGAATTTTCCAACAGGGCATGTATAACTTTTATTTTTCCTTTCTGAGCCAGTTTATGTTGGCAGTTCATTCACAGCCTGTTCCCCCTGCTCCAAGGGAAAAGTAAAAATCCTGCAGTTAAAAAAAAATCTGATGAAAATACAAAATGAAATAGCAACAATGAGGTCTGTGTGCAGGTATAACTAGATTTATTGTGCACCCGGCACAGCACAGACTTCGCAATATTCCTCCACCAATTGGAGAACAATATAAAAATCACAGTTCTTAATTTAATGGAAAATTGCCTCCTAATCATCTTGAGACAAAGGCTTCACTCTCTATAAAAACATTAAGAAAATAATTTCAGGAATTTTAACTAAATTCTTAGGTGCTTGAAGATTCTGTGGTGGTAGGAGAAGGAGTAAAGAAGGGCAACGAAACGAGAAAAACATACCGTCACCAGTGGGCAAAGGAGAAATCTGCCTGTGTTTCCTGTCATTAGTAAGTGTATCTACTTGAGAAATTATTCTTTTGCCAGGAAATCCACTCCATCAAGATGTTAATACAAATAGCATGAGACGTGCAAAGATACTGAGCAAATACCGTTTAATTTTTGTGGGGGAGGCAGTCAATAACAGCAACAAAAATCCCTCCTACGAAACCAGCCAAATGCCACTGAGGACCCATGATTTTCTTGCTGTCCACTGAAATAAGCAAGGTATTGTTTATTGTGCCTTCCTTCTCTGTCGCCTTCTGAGATGTTCCTAAAGTCAAGATTGACTACATGCATTTTTGTTTAAGGTAGTTGAAGAAGGTTCACAAAAGCCTGTAAGAATTAGAAAACATGCTAATACGTTCATCTTATTTTCAAAATTCAACAGCATGTTGCTACCTGTTACACAACTTGTTGGTGCCTTCTCCCCCACCCCGGTTTTGGTGAGTAATGTTCTAACTTTACAGGTGACTTAGATAGATGTTAATGACTTTTTAAGACCGTTGCCCGTACACTGGGCTGATGTACAAACACATATATGTGCATGTACATATATACATAAACATAGATGCGTACACACATGTACATCTCCTCACATGAAGACCGCCACTAGTATTTTTCCCTCTTTTAACATATTTCCATTAGCAAAAATGAGCATGGATAATGAATTTATAGTAGGAAACAAAACTAATGAAAATCAAATCAGAGGCTGTGAAGTTACGGTATGCGGTCAGAATCCAATAAGTCAAATGCACATTTATGTAGTGGTAAAGTGCTAGAGAGTTCTTTCATTAGTATTTTAAAAATGATTATAATAAAAAGAAGTGTGCAGTTTCATTTGATGGTGGTGACCACAGGCACCATAGCAATGGCACTGGCTGAGTTGGAGTTGACGATGTCCTCATACTCCGGGGGTGGATCTAAATGAGGTTCTGTTTCACTCCTCTGCAGGTTCACCTGACCAGTGGCTTCCTCGTAGGTCGGTGGGGGATCGCAGTTGGACAGGCGAGTGGAGACGGAATCTGAGCGCCCAACTACATATTCCAGAAAGCCTGGCGACAATCCACTGCTATCAAAGACTTCATCTGGTGGGGGAGGCGGAGTGATAATATTGAGGTGCTGAGGGAAAGGAATATGGCCTTCAGTCACCGTCTGTCTGCGAGTTTTGTTTCTTAGGAAGCACCTCCAGATTAGGAAAATGACAAGGAGGATAATGAAGAGGCCGAAGATGAATGGAAACGTGAGGTAAAACTGAAACCAGTCACTTCCTCTGTTGCTCTCTCCTTGTTGTGCTTTTGTGTAAGTGTTCCAAAACTCCTTCTGAAAATGCAAGACGAAATGAATTGAAAATCAGTGTAATCAAAAGAAAGGAGATAGCAAATGAACAAATATCTGGGTTCTAGTAATATGATGACAACAAAACCCAAAACCAGACTCATTGGTTCAGATGACCTACAGCCTATATTTTCCCTGACAAGAAATTACAAATCATGGTCAGTCAGAACCAAAAGTCTTCAAAACTTGGTGTTATTTGTATTTTCAGTTATGACAGAAGGGGAAAAAAAGCATAAGGGATTTTCCTTTTTCCAAATATACCACATAATCTTCCCTTTAAAATATAAGTTAAATACCATTTTCCATGTCCAATTACGAGGTTCTCATTCACGGATCCCATCATCATTGTGCTATTTCTGGCTGTTGTAGGCTCTTAGTGTTCAAATGCTTCACAGATGAATGCCTTGTTTTCTAACAGTTCTGTTTGGGATCCTCTTCTACCAGATATTCCTCCCCAGCCCCAAAGTACACAGCTCTAATGCATCTAAATAAGTCCCCAGCCTATAAACATTCAATAAGTAGTAGTGATTATAATGAATTCCTGTATAGCATAATCAAGCCTCTGCTTCAGATTGACTGATTGATTGATTATCCCAAACCTTGGTACAAACACCACCCCCAGTGCTACTGACCTTGTTTTCAAGGCTTGAACTTAGCCAATAATAGCTTTTTTAAAAAAAAAAAAAAACAATATTTGCAGGCACTACAGGTCACTGATACTATTTAAATATCTGGCAGAAAGTAAGCTTGTTTTATAGTACTATATCTTATTAGTCACAAAGACTTTTAAAATACTCTGGGTATAAAACAAATGACCCACAGTCAGTCATCAATGTTCCACCCCTGAACTCAATCTCCTATAAGGTACATTATTAGTCCAACATTCTGTGATTCTAAGAAAATTTCAATATGCTATAAGAAATATGATATTTACTAAAGGCTATGTACAGATGAAAATACACAAGGTGCAATATTAAAACAAGCCAAGAGTAGAGACAGTATAATCCCAAATCATACAGCATTTATTTTAGGACAATACCCCAAACTGGAAATTATATTTTTATTAGTGAAACAATCAATCACTTGATAATCACAGGTTGGAAACTCATGAAACACAGATACAATAAAACTGCACACTATTAACTTTTTGTACCAGTGTTACTTTTAGGATTGCCAACTTTATTACAGAAAATATACATTACATAAAAATTTACTAATGCAGAAATATCTAAAAATGAAAGAAAACCAATCATCTGCAATTAATTACATTGCAAAGATATAATCACTATTAACATTTTTGGTTTTTTTCCAACTCACATTCGAATCCTTACACACATTCTTTAGAAATTTGGAATCAAACTGTACTAAACCACAATAAACTTTTTAATAAGGTACTTCCAGAGACCTACCAAGTATCTGATTTGTAGTCGATTTTCTTTACCTATAGAGATGAGGATTTTGCCTCTCTTCCTAATCTCTTCAGACCACCATCTCCTTCCCCACCCCCCCGCACTTAATCTTAACCACAAAACACAAGTCACATGAAATCAAGTAAAATACGATAACTGCCATTCAAACAAACCCAGTTTATGTCCCTCTGAGCTCTTCAGATTATTCTCTATCTATCTTACTGAAAACAGCCAGAAGATATTCAGAAAGAGCAAATAAATGATTTCAAGACTTGGTAAAAAACCCTTCATCTTTACTGCAGAAGGTATTCATCTGGATTAAGACTTGCCCACCAGGTGAGTGGCAAGCAGCCTGCTTTATGAAGAAGGTATTACTGATCTCCAATGTGAGGTAACACAGGTTTTGTTGTTACTGATGCTTCTGTTCTGTTTTGTTCCTTCTTTCCATGATGGCTTTTACTTTTGTCATGTCTTAATCCTGGGTCTGGATCTTTCAGATTACATGTAAGGATCAAATTTAACTTGCATGGGAAATAATTTATAACTAAATGTAATATAATAATAATGGTATATTACAATGTGATATTATAACAAGAATATTATAATATAAAAAAAGACTTGGTAAAACAGTGCTTTAGAGGAAATGAAGAAAAAATTTTAATGAAAAAGATTAAAGGGGTTCAGTAGTTTTAGATAAGGCTAAAATTGCACAGATAATAAGTGTAATCTGAAGGGACCAGACAGGTCTGACAATCATTTCAGATATGGAAAAACCCTTGCATCCCTGGGATAAATCCCACTTGATGGGGGTGTATGATCCTTTTAATGTATTGTTGGATTCAGTTTGCCAGTATTTTGTTGAGGATTTTTGCATCTATATGTTCATCATTTTTCCTTGTAGTTGATGTCCAATCTCATAGCATTGTGGTTGGGAAAGATGCTTGATATGATTTCAATTTTCTTAATTTTAAACCGAGGTTTGCTTTGGGGCCCAGCATGTGATCTATTCTGGAGAATGTTCCATGTGCGCTTGAGAAAAATGTGTATTCTGCTGCTTTTGGATGGAACACTCTATAAATTTCAATTTAAGTCCATCTGGTCTAGTGTGTCATTTAAGGCCTGTGTTTGCTTATTGATTTTCTATCATCTGGATGATGTCTGTTGATGAAAGCGGGGTGTTAAAGTCCCCCACTACTATTGTGTTACTGTCCATTTCCCCTTTTATGGCTGTTAGCATTTGCCTTATATATTGAGGTGCTCCTATGTTGGGTGCATATATATCTTCTTCTTGGATTGATCCCTTGATCATTGTTTTAAAGTCTATTTTGTCTGATATATGAGTATTGCTACTGCAGCTGTCTTTTGGTTTCCATTTGCATGGAATACCTTTTTCCGTCCCCTCACTTTCAGTCTGAATGTGTCCCTAGATCTGAGGTGGGACTCTTGTAGACAGCATATATATGGGTCTTGTTTTTGGATCCATTCAGCTAGTCTGTGTCTTTTGGTTGCAGCATTTAGTCCTTTACATTTAAGGTAAATTATCAGTATGTATGTTCTTATTGCCATTTTGTTAACTGTTTTGGATTGTGTGGTGAAGGCCTTTTTTCTTCCCTTCCTCTTTTGGTCTCTCCTCTTGTGATTTGATGACTGACTATCTATCTTCAGTGTTGCATTAGGATTCCTTTTTCTTTTTGTGTGTGTGTGTGTATATCTATCTATTGTACATTTTTGGTTCCCATGAGGTTTTGATATAGCAGTCTATATATAAACAAGATTGGTCTTTAATTTCAAATGCATTTCCAGTGTCCTGCATTTGTACTCTCCTCTTCTCATGATTGCTGGTTGTGATATCATATTTGTGTGGTTTGCAAGACAACCAAGAGCTAGGGCAGGGTTGAATGATAAGGTTCATCTCCTACATGAGGCTATTCCTTCAAGACTGAGAGAGGTGGTGGTTTCATCTACTGTATAGAAACCAATACAAAGAGTCAAGGAAAAAATCCTTGATGAAACTGAGGTAAGTGACTTAGTTATCTGATAAAATGAATAACGGGTCATAAAGATGTTGCTGTACTCAGGAACATCAGGAAAGGAATTGATAAACTCAGTGATAACTGTACTGAAGAATACACTAGTGGGGTTCAACAGCAGACTAGATGAAGCCAAAAAGGTCAGTGAACTCGAAGACAGGGCAGTGGAACTCACCCAGTCAGAGCAGCAAAAAGAATGAAGATGATAGCTTAAGGGACTGTGGGGACAACATCAAGCTGACTTAAATTTGTAGGGAGGTGGAGGAAAGGGATGGAAAGATATTTTGAAGAAATAATGGCTCAAACTTTAACAAGAAAACATTAGTAAAATGGTGGACTAAAGCTAGTATGAATGTTAAAGGACAAAAGTAGTAAAAATAACTAACTACAGACATTACAGTTGACCCTTGAGCAACACAGGGGGTAAGTGTGCTGACCCTCCACCCACTTGAAAATTCGCATATACCAGTTCCACATCCGTGGAGTCAACCAGCTGTACATCGTGTAGTACTATAGTACATATTTAGTGAAAAAAATCCATGTGATCTGGGCAGTTCAAACCCATGTTATTCAAGGGTCAGTGGTATGTAAGGGATATACAAGATAAAGAGATGTGATATGAAAAACATAACGTGGAGGGGGGAGGAGTAAGAATGTAGAACTTCAGAATGTGTTCGAAGTTAAAATATAGACTGTTGTTATAAGTTGCTGTGTGTAAGCCTCATGGTAGACGCAAAGTAAAAACCTATAGTAGACACACACAAGATAAAGCAAAAGAAATCTAAGCATCCTACTAAAGAAACTCATCAAATCACAAAGGAAAAGAAGAGAAGAAATGGAGAACTATAAAATGGTAAGAAAACAATTAACAAAACAGCAATAAGTATATACCTATAATTCATTACTTTAAATGGACTAAATCAAAAGACAGAGTGGCTGCATGCATGAAAAAGAAAAAAGACCTATCTATATGCTGCCTTCAAGAGACTCACCTTGCATGTAAGGACACACAGACTGAAAGTGAAGGGATGGAAAAAGATACTCCATGCAAAGAGAGGAAGCAAAAGAAAGCTGGGGTAGCTATACTTACACCAGACAAAATAGACTGTAAAACAAAGACTGTAATAAGAGAGGAAGAAGGGCATTACATAAAGGGGTCAGTCCAACAGGAGTATATCCCATTTGTAAATATTTATGCACCCAACATAGGAGCACCTCAATATATAAAGCAAAGATTAACAGCCCTAAAGGGAGAAATAGCAGTACAATGATAGTAGGGGACCTTTATACCTCACTTTCATCAATGGATAGATGAACCAGACAGAACATCAATAAGCCTTAAATGATACATTAGAACAGATGGACTTGAGAGAGATACAGATCATTCCATCCAAAAGCAATAGAATACACATTGTTAAGTGCACATATACTTTCTTCCAGAATAGTTCATGTTAGGCCACAAAACAAACATTAAGAAGATTGAAAACTGCTATTAAGCATCTTTGCCAACCACAGTGGGATGAAACTAGAAGTCCGTTACAAGAAGAAAACTGGAAAATTCAGAAATATGTCGAGATTAAACAACATGTGAACAACCAATGGGTCAACGAAGAAATCAAAGAGAAAAAAAATTCCTGGGACAAATGAAAACATTTATTTGGTAATAAAACATACCAAAACGTATGGGATGCAGCAAAAGCAGTTCTAAAGGGAAGTTCACTGCAATAAATTCCTACATCAAGAAACAAAAAATTGTAAACAACCTAATTTTATACCTCAGTGAACTAGAAAAAGAAGGAAAAACTAAGGCCAAAGTTGGAAGGAAATAACAAAGATCAGAGTGGAAATATATGAATTAGGGACTAAAAAGACCATAGCAAAATCAGTGAAACTGAGAGCTGGTTCTTTGAAAAGCTAAGCAAAGCTGACAAGCCTTTAGACTCACCAAGAAAAAGGAAGGACTAAAATAAAATCAGAAATGCAACAGGAGACATATCAACTGATCCCACTGAAACACAATGTATGTAAGAGACTACTATGAACAATTACCTGCCAAGAAATTTGACAACCTAGAAGAAATGGATAAATTCCTAGAAACGTACAAACACCAAGACAGGATCATAAAGAAATAATAGAAAATCTGAACAGACCAATTACTAGTAATTAGAGATTATTAAACTAGAGATTACTAAACAAAAGACAAGGACCAGACAGTTTCACTGGTGAAGTATACAACACATTCAAAGAAGAGTTAGTACCAATCCTTCTCAAAGGCTTCCAAAAAAAGGAGAGGGAACACTTTCGTACTCATTTTACAAGGTGAGCATAACCCTGACTCCAAAACCAGACAAGGATGCTACAAGAAAAAAAGTTACAGGCCAATATCCCTGGTGAACACAGATGCAAAAATCCTCCACAATATATGAAAAGGATCACACACCATGATCTAACCAGCTCAGGTGGGTAACCCCATCTGAGAAAGGGCACTGCTTACCTGAGGTCTGTTGAGCTGCTTGCTATGTGCTTTCACATACTGCCTCTGTTGCATGTTGCTTGCGTATCATGGCTGCTATAATAACGCAACAATATACCCAGAGCAGTGTGATCAAGGGCATGTGGTCTAATAAGGTGATTAGATCACTAATTAATTGTAGAGGCTTTAATCGACTATGAATGTGTGTGAGGGTACTCCATACCTCAAGGCCAAGGAGAACTTAGGAAAGGTGGACTGGATCACCAGGCTATTGTCCCTGACCACGGAGAGGCTCTGGGTTAAAGGCAGGATGAAAGGATTCCTATAGTTAAGGAAGATAGGCGACTTCTTCTTGTGAAAATTGAGTTGGTGGGTCACGCTTGGACTGTGAGCCTTAACCCAGAACAGTGAAATAGCCTCCTGACAGGAAACTGATGGCACCACAAAAGGGAAAATACAACAGAGGCCTACAGTCTCTGTGTCACTGCTTCACTCGCTACTATTGCTCTTTGCCTCCCAGACCTGATGAGATAATCATCCCTGCCATGATGTTGCTAAACAATTAATGGACAAATATTTATAAATGTCCTGTCCTGAACACCTGGTGCCAGCACCTCCTAACAACTCTAAGGAGGTGTACCAGCTCCTTGATAAATGTAAAACCCCATGGAAGCTTCCAGAGCATTATTCAGTGCCAGCATACCAACACGCCAAGACTGTGATATTATGCTCCAGAGGCTTTATTCCAAAGACCTTGTGCGTATCATGCTAGTGGAGGCACACCCTGGAAAGGAAAGCAGCTGCCCACAAAAAGGGCTCACAGTGATGTCATTCAAAATTTTCCAATAATAATACTTAAGACTGAGGCAATAGGAAAAAATCAAGAAGTACAATAAAAACAGATCAGAAACTATACCTTAACTAAATTCAAACCTTTCTTAAAGGTTTTATGCAACAGGAAGAAGAAGGGGAAGCTAACTGGCCATTGCAGGTTTTCGTGTTTTTGGGGGGGAACAAGCTCTCAATTGTTACTCATGGCTGCCAAAACGTGTAAACTGCTTGGTATCTCTGATGATCCTAAAATCTATAACCTGCTCCTTTCCTCTATGATACCATAGATGCTGAGCCCCTCAGCTTTCCCCTGAATGAGGCAGAATGGAGAAACATGCCTCATGAGACATTCCTGCCACCAAAAGAAAAGCTGACGAGATTATCGGGGTCTCTACTGAGGAGGAGGAGGAGGGAGAAGGCAAAGGTTCCTAGAGCCACCGATACCTGTACCAGGGCCGTCCCTCTCCTTACTTTGGATATTTATTGCCTATAGCACCATCCCCATCCTTCCACCACAGTGATCACTGCTAAGCATCACAGTGAATGGAAAACATTAAGACAAGAACCATCTCCTGCTGCACAAAATCGGCCCAGTCCAATGGGTTGATGGTTTCCATGACCACAGTGACCCAAATGACCCCTTCTTCATTTCCAACCCTGAAAGGGCCCCCTTTGACCCTGAGTCCAGAGAATTCTTTTTACAGGGTGCATCCCCCTAATTATTGTGTGTGTGTGTGTGTGTGTGGGGGGGTGTGCCACTACCTTTTATTGGGATTCCTGAAATGATCCAAAGGGCACTAAAACTCCTAGGAGAAAACTTACAATCTTTCTCTGTCCCTTGAAGATGTAAATCTTAGCTCCTGGGGAGATTATATTTCAAAGACATGGTAACTAAAACACTGCTCATAATCACCTAAGACTGAAGAAAAAAGAGGGTGGGGGGATGCTTTTAATAATGCAACTGCGTTCAAAGCTCCGTTGCACAAAATTTTCTAGTCCGTAGCCTCCATAATATTACTTGTCAAGGACGAATAATAACAAATCTTTAAAGTCTTCTCCAAAAATATCAGTAAAAAGCTTTAGCCACTGGAGCAGGTAATCCTAACTTGTTCCATCTGCCAGACACAATTTGGATTCAATCATTATTTATACACAAGTGACTTCTGTATTGTTGTATCTTATTCATGGCTAAAATTTGGAATGGAAGCTATAAGGTCACTGTGGGTCTATGTATGTCTATGGATGCATGTTATGTATATGTGACCTTTTTTCTACCTCTGGGTTATATAGCCAAAATTAATTTGTTTAAAAAAGCTCTATAACATGACCTCACACCAGTCAGAATGGCCATCAAAAATCGTACAAACAGAAAAGACTAACCAAGATGGCAGAGTAGAAGGACATGCTCTCACTCCCTCTTGAGAATGCCAGAGTCACGGCTAGCTGCTGGACAATCATCGACAGGAGGACACTGGAGCCCACCAGAAAGGGTAGCCCACATTCAGAGACAAAGGAGAAGCCACAATGAGACGGTAGGAGGGGCGCAATCACAATAAAATCAAATCCCATAACTGCTGGGGGGGTGACCCACTGACTGGAGAACACATACCACAGAAGTCCACCCACTGGAGTGAAGGTTCTGAGCCCCATGTCAGGCTTCACAACCTGAGGGTCCGGCAACAGGAGGAGTAATTCCTACAGAATCAGACTTTGAAGACTAGTGGGATTTGATTGCAGGACTTCGACAGGACTGGGGGAAACAGAGACTCCACTCTTGGAGGGCACACACAAAGTAGTGTGCACATCGGGACCCAGGTGAGGGAGCAGTGACCCCAAGGGAGACTGAGCCAGACCTACCTGCTAGCGTTGGAGGGTGTCCTGCAGAGGCGGGGGCTGGCTGTGGCTCACCATGGGGACAAGGACACTGGCAGCAGAAATTCTGGGAAGTACTCCTTGGCATGAGCCCTCCCGCAGTCTGTCATTGGCCCCACCAAAGAGCCCAGGTAGGCTCCAGTGTTGGCTCGCCTCAGGCCAAACAACCAACACGGAGGGAACCCCGCCCCATCAGCAGTCAAGCGGATTAAAGTTTTACTGAGCTCTGTGCGCCAGAGCAACAGTCAGGTCTACCCACCACCAGTCCCTCCCATCAGGAAGCTTGCAGAAGCCTCTTAAATAGCCTCATCCACCAGAGGGCAGACAGTAGAAGCAAGAAGAACTACAATCCTGCAGCGTGTGGAACAAAAACCACGTTCACAGAAAGACAGGATGAAAAGGCAGAAGGCTATGTAACAGATGAAGGAACAAGATAAAACCCCAGAAAAACAACTAAATGAAGTGGAGATAGGCAACCTTCCAGAAAAAGAATTCAGAATAATGATAGTGAAGATGATCCAGGACCTCGGAAAAAGAATGGAGGCAAAGATCGAGAAGATGCAAGAAATGTTTAACAAAGACCTAGAAGAATTAAAGAACAAACAAACAGAGATGA
>RJWK010034824.1:0-22479 GCA_004363435.1 Platanista minor | reverse complement strand
TTTTTTTGCGGTACGCGGGCCTCTCACTGTTGTGGCCTCTCCCGTTGCGGAGCACAGGCTCCGGACGCGCAGGCTCAGCGGCCATGGCTCACGGGCCCAGCCGCTCCGCGGCATGTGGGATCTTCCCGGACCGGGGCACGAACCCGCGTCCCCTGCATCGACAGGCGGACTCTCAACCACAGCGCCACCAGGGAAGCCCTGGCAGGCAGATTCTTAACCACTGCACCACCAGGGAAGTCCCTGCTTACTCTTAATATAGTAGGAAATTATAGGTTCCAACCCTGATGTGCCTAAAAAGATATCTCTGTTAAGAAAACTATAAAACAATTTGGATTCAAACATGTTTATGTTGGTTACATTCAGTTTTAATTACAGGTGATTCTTTTCGGATTTTCTTTGGGGAAAAAAAAAGAATCTTGTTGAGAAATATATAACTGACATCTACAAGGTGAAAATAGACAAAACAATGTAAAAACAGTGCATACTATTTTAAAGACTGTATGATTAATAACAGTCATTTGTTTCTCAAGCTGTTACTGGAACTGCAAAATAGAGTCTGTCCTCTTATCTCAGAAACAGTTGTCCTGTCTCCTTTCCAGCTAACCTACCACCACTATACTTGATAACCTTCCCTTCTGTCACCCCCACTTATGCCTAAAAACTATTCTTACATTTTATAGCTACATCTGTTGCTGTGTCTATATCTCTATTTCTGACTCTATCTTGATATAATTTATCACCATGTCTCTCTTCCTCAATGTAGTTCTTGCCTCAAACTACAATCTTATTTTTCTTTTAGTAAGAAATCTCCAGGGGAAATAAGTCATTTCCACGTTAATCACTCACTAACTTCTTTCTGAGTGCCTTGCAGTATAGCCTCCTACTTTACCACTTCTCAGAAGTAACTAGAGTTCTTTGTACTGGGATGAATGGTATTCCCCCAGATTTCATGCTCACCTAGAACCTGTGATGTGACCTTATTTGGAAATAGGGTCTTTGCAGATGTAATCAAGTTAAGATTAGAACATACTAGATTAGAGTAGGTCTTAAATCCAGTGACTAATGTTCTAATAAAAAGAGGGGAATTTCAACATAGAGACACAGATGCTCAGAGGGAAAATGGCCATGTGAAAAAGGAGCCAGAAATTAGAGTGATTCAGTGATAAGCCAGCAGCACCCAGGACTGCCAGTAACCACCAGAAACTAGAAGAGGCAAGGAAGCCTTTTTCCCTAGAGCCTTTAGAGGGACCAGGGCCCTGCTGACACCTTGATTTCGGGCTTCTGTCATCCAAAACTATGACAGAATAAATTTCAGTTGTGTTAAGCCATCCAGTTTGTAGCAATTTGTTTCTAGGAAGCTAATACATCCTCCTAGTCACAAAATCCAGTCGTCTCTTTATTCCTCTTTTTCCTTGACTTAAGGAAGGCTTAATTTGTACCTTTGATAGTAAAATTCATTCATTGGATCTGAGCACTCTACTAACATCTTCATGAGCTCTTTCCTCTGTTTTCACCTTACTATGGGCTTATCTTACTATGAGTTTACTCCAAAACTCTTTACCCTTCTTTTCATTCTTTATCCCATAGAACCACTCCTACTTTTGTGATTTCAACTACTGCTTCTATGTAGGTAATTTCAGAACCTAAATCTTCAACTCTTGCCTATCTTTTGAGCTTTAGCTCCTACATTTTCAACAATAATAGTTTTTAAATTCTGTATTTTGTTTTATTTTATTTTTATTTTTACAGACATTTTTTATAGTAAGAGCCACACAGCCACTTATATGTGCCAAGCACTTTATATACATTAACTTGCTAATATTCACAACAACCTTATGAAGCCGTTACTATTTTTATGCCACAATTTAAAGATGATAAAGCTGTGTAATGCCCTGAGTGGTTAAATAACTTGTCTGAGGTCTCACAGTCATTAAGTGGTAGAGCTGGGATACAACCCCACACAGTTTCACTAAGCACAATGAGTCTTAAGCATTTAGGCAACTCAGACCTCTTTGAGAATTTGGTGAAAAATATGGTCATTCACCAAAGAATACTATGCAAAATGTTTTCCATAAAATTCTAGTGAGTTCATGGCATCCCTTAGAAGTCCATTTGTGGATCCCAAGTTAAGAACATCTGCATTGGTAAGAACTGAAATATTGGAAAGAATTGGAAAAATACTAGTAATAAGGAAAAAAAAACTGGATTCAGTAGTCTAATTTGATTCTCTAGGAAAATATAATTTGTGCTACAGGCAACAAATTAGATCTTTTTTGTAAAGAAAATTGTGCCCATCATGCTCATTCATTCAACACAAATGTAATAAATGACACCCAGTCTAGAAGGGAGGACAAGGCATGTAAACAAGTAATTACAATATGATGCAATAGCTCTGACAAGACAAGGACCTTTGTGGATCTGTGGATAATGATATAGAAGAAAAAGACAGTGGTGAACAAGATCAAGCATATGCAAGAGGTGATTAGAAACTCTAACCTAAGGCAGTGGAAGAAATAAGAAAGGAGTAGAGTCAAGGGTTGCCAAGGAGGAAAAATCTGTCCAAGTTTAGGGGCTGATTAGTTGGACAAGATGAGAGAGAGATGAATCAAGAACAACTCTGAGATTTCTAAATAAGATGATTAGGTGTAGAGATGGCATTAATTGAGATAGAAAAAAGGAGAATGGGGGTTGCGGTTCTATTTGGACATGTTTGGTTTAGATGGGACTGAGGCAATGATACAGAGCTGCTTACTCTTTGGAAATATAATTACGAGTTCAGATAAGAGCCTGGGATAAATATTCTGGGGTCAAAGATGTATTATGGACATAGATGAAGAAGTGAAATGGATGAATTATATGAAGCATGACAAATGACAAAGTGATCTGTAATCAGTCAGAGTTCTCCAGAAAAACAGAACCAATAGATGTGTGTGTATGTGTTTTTTATTTGTTTGCTTCTTGTCCACACTGTGCAGCATGTGGTATCTTAGTTCCCTGCCAGGGATCGAACCTGTGTCCCCTGCATGGGAAGCTCGGGGTCTTAACCACTGGACCATCAGGGGAGTCCCTATGTGTGTTTTTATTTATTTATTTATTTATTTTTGGCTGTGTTGTGTCTTCGTTTCTGTGCAAGGGCTTTCTCTAGTTGCGGCAAGCGGGGGCCACTCTTCATCGTGGTGTGCGGGCCTCTCACTATCACAGTCTCTCTTGTTGCAGAGCACAGGCTCCAGACGTGCAGGCTTACGGGCCCAGTTGCTCCGCGGCATGGGGGATCTTCCCAGACCAGGGCTCGAACCTGTGTCCCCTGCATCGGCAGGCGGATTCTCAACCACTGTGCCACCAGGGAAGCCCCCCTACGTGTGTTTTAAAGAGATTTATTTCAAAGCTTGGCTCGTGCTTGCTGGGGCTTGGCATTCTGAGATCTGAAGGGCAGGCAAGTCAGAAATTTTTAGGGTGGGCAGGCCAGCAGGCTGGAAACTCAGATATTCAGGGAAACATTGATGTTACAGTCTTGAGGCAGAATTTCTTTTCCTCCAGGAAACCACAGTTTTTGCTCTTAAGGCTTTCTAAGTAATTAGATGAGGCCCAACCACATTATCTTCTTAAAGTCAACTGATTATAGATGTTAATTTAACTATATCTACAAAATACTTTGACAGCAGCATCTAGATTAGTGTTTGGTTAAATAATCGTATACTATAAAGTAGCCAAGTTTACTCATACAACTAACCATCACAGGCGGGAAGACAACACCCAACAATCAAGGGAAAAACATAAGTCTGTAAATACCAACAAGTAGTCAGAGAGGTAGAAGAAAGGGATCACAGAAGTCGAAAAGGAAGAGACCGTTAAGAATATGATCAAAAGTATCAAGCACTCTGCAGGGGTCACATGCTGAAACCTATTCTCAGAACTTAACATTTAGTAGTTAATTGTGACCCCAGTAATATCTGTTTCAGTGGAATTTAGGGAAGGGAGTAAGATTGCAGTGATTTGAAAAGTGAAAGGGAGTTGAGGAAGTAAAGGCCTGATTGCAGTATATTAGTAGAAACAATAATTGAAATGTTCCAAAAAATGTTTTCCCCTTCCTTCAGTTGGGGCCTCCCCACTACCAAATTATTTGGGTCTTCCCCAAGGCTAAACCCACTCCCTGAGGGGCCACCTGACAACAGGTGCAGTCACAGCTGTTTAGATGCCAGGAGTTATGGAAATTAACTTCATGTCACAGATGACAAATTAGACATTACATTGGAAATTCTGGTAATACTCCTAGAGATATAAGGGAATCAAATCCCTAGAAAAATTTTAATTTTTTTTTGGTAGAAAGAAATGTGAATGAATTCATTATTAAATATTACTTAAAAATAATTGGTAATCTATGAACTTTTCTGGTACCAGAAAAGATTCAATCTGTTACATGTCCAGTTTTGTTCAATGGTCATATTTAAAGTTTGACTAAATAAGATAAGCACACTTAATAAAGAGGGCATTTATAAGAAATGGGCACATAGAATTATTTCATTATGATAGTTAAATAGAATTTAAGTGGGTTGTTTATCAAGGTAACTCTTAGTTTGTCTCTGTGAAGTCCAGGAGAAGTATCACTTGGAATGAAAATACCATCTAAAATATTGGAATTTCACATTTGTTAGAAATTTGTTTAGCATATAATCTTCATATTTATTTGAGAAAATAATAATCTTAATTGTGTTTCTTAACTAATAATATAAATACAAATTATTTGGGCCTCTCTGAGACTAAAACTACTCTCAGAAGAGCTTCTCTTGGCATTTAGGAGAAAGGCCATTGGACCTATAAGTTAAAGCCAAAATTTTACAAAATATTTATTTTTTAACACTGGTATTGCAATAGAGGACCTACACTTAATTTATAAGCTAATTATGATATATATGGTTTTATTGCTGATGAAGATTTTATTTAATTCAATAAATATTTCTGCAGGCCCAATATATGCAAATACTTTCATAAATGAGCTGCCCCTAATTTCTATTTCCCATTTAAAAGTAAAAGATACAAGGTTACATGAAATAAAATTACTTTAAAAAAGGAAGAGAAATACTTTTTAAAGGTAACAGTAAGAACAAACACTATCCAGGAGCACAACCCAGGGCAGGGCAAGTGCCCCTGTGATAAAGAGCACAGGTGACCTTATCAAGTGGAAAGGTGGAGGGATAACACAGGAAGAACTTCTCAATCATAGCCGAAAGTTCTGATGTTTTCACCATGAGAGAAACTAAGACTTGGTCCTTGAAGGAGGTATTGTTTTTCCTGCAGGCCGGCGCACTGGTAAGCAGCATCAACTGTTCTTCTTCCAGCCATTGTCATGGGCAGCAGCAGCAGACTCCCTGGCTCTGAAAGATTACTTTTTTTTTTTAACTGCACCTTGAAGCTTGTGGGATCTTAGTTCCCCGACCAGGTATCAAACTCGGGGTCCATGGCTGTGAAAGCCCCGAGGTCTAACCACTGGACCGTGAGGGAATTCCCTGAAAGGTCACTTTTTTTTTTAATTTAATTTTATTTATTTTTTTATACAGCATGTTCTTATTAGTTATCCATTTTATACATACTAGTGTATATATGTCAATCCCAATCCCCCAAAACATCCCACCACCACCACTTTCCCCCCTTGGTGTCCTCCATACGTTTGTTCTCTACATCTGTGTCTCTATTTCTGCCCTGCAAACCGGTTCATCTGTACCATTTTTCTAGGTTCCACGTATATGCGTTAATATATGACATTTATTTTTCTCTGAAAGGTCACTCTTAACCTCAGACTTTTGGTTTATTATCAGTTCCTCTATGTTAAACAGATGGGTTTAGATGAAAGTTTTGAGTATAACTTTTTTTTTTTTTACCAAGCAGAATTGATCACTGTTGAATCTTTTCCACCTGTAGTGAGTCAAAAATTACTGCATGTGTATGATGTGCAAAATACTATGCTAAATACAGTGGAAAAAGGGAAGAGTGGTCAGCAGAGTGAAAAAATAGAATATAATCCCTCTCCTTAAGAAGATTATTAATTTGTTTTGTTCTTTTTGCTTGAATTCAGCCAGGCCTAAAATGTGCTTGGCATTGGAGATAAAGAGAAAAGTAAGGTATTAAATCAAGTTCTCTGGCTTTCAAGGATTCACACTTAACTCAACATCTGTTTATTGATCTGATTGGAATAGAATCTAAACATATTAAAGTTGAAGGACCCATAGATAGGCAGGATAACATAGTGGTTAAAATCTTTGGACGAAATGGAGTCAGGGTTCAATCCCAGACCTAAACACTCTTTACTCTAGTTTGCTCATTTATAAGATAGGCAATATCACATATATCACAAAAGGCTGTTGTGCCAATTAAATGAGAAAACCTATTTCAAAACATTTCAAAGTATGGTTCCTATCATATAACAGAAGATTTTTAAAAGTGATTACTATTCCTAAATAATAATAATAATAAAGCATCTAGCCTAAATCTCTCACTTATTAGATGAAAATGCTGAAACTCCAAAAGAATGTCTAAGGCAAGTGAGCAGACAAGTTATGTCTAAAGGTAAAGCTAGTGATCAGACAAGTTAAGACTAAAATCTGGAATGATTTAACAGAGGGGACCAGTCTTCACTCTGAGAACTAAGCATTTCCAGAAAGCCTGCTAAGGCTTATTTTATAATGGCCTAAGCATTCAAAAATTTTAATCAGACAATACTACTTTCACTAAAATAACAGTATGCCACAATTTTCTTTACTGCCTTTTCAAGACATGCACAAATATCAATTGCTTGCTTCAATGCCAACAACTAAGATAGTCCTTTCCTATATTTTCACTAGAATATAGTTTTTTTTAAAGCTAAACTTAAAGGGAAATACAACTTTTTCAGTATACTTACAGTTGCCTTTGAGTTTACTTTCTCTTTTGCTCTCTTTTTTCTCCTCTGCTGTTCTTCACTATAATACAGGCACACAGTCTTTTGCCCTGCTTTTGAAGAATGTACTGCACTTACTTATGTTCACTCTTCTCCTTGGCTCTTCTCTGTTTTCGGTATTGGTAGAACTGTAACTGAACTACTGATCAATGGGCCAGTCCGTGACTTTCATAGTACCCAAAGGACACAGATGAGCTAGAGAGATTACTTGGGGGCCTGGGTCAGGCAGTGGAAGAGACATCTGAAGGGGCAGCCCAGAAGTCAAGATGTTTAGGCCTCACTAGAGTGATCCGACTCCTCGACTCTATTGTATTACAGCCTGTAAATCTTAACTATGCTGCTTTTCCATCCCCTCCTTGCTAAAATCTGAAACAGTGGGTACTGTGGAAAGAGCTTAAGTTTTGGAGTCAGTTGAACTAAGTTCAAATCTGGGTTCTACCATTTAGTAGATTTGTGTCTTTGATTAAGCTACTTAGCCTTCCTAAATTTTAATATACTTGTCTGTAAAATGGACCTTATACTTCTTTTTTTAATTTTTTATTTCTTTTTTTAATTTTTTATTTGTATATTTTTTTACATCTTTATTGGAGTATAATTGCTTTACAATGGTGTTAGTTTCTGCTTTAAAACAAAGTGAATCAATTATACATATACATATGTTCCCATATCTCCTCCCTCTTGCATCTCCCTCCCTCCCACCCTCCGTATGCCACCCATGCAGGTGATCACAAAGCACCGAGCTGATCTCCCTGTGCTATGCGGCTGCTTCCCACTAGCTACCTACTTTACGTTTGGTAGTGTACATATGTCCATGCCACTCTCTCACTTTATCAAAGCTTACCCCTCCCCCTCCCCATATCCTCAAGTCCATTCTCTAGTAGGTCTGTGTCTTTATTCCCGTCTTGCCCCTAGGCTCTTCACGACATTTCTTTTTCTCTTAGATTCCATATATATGTGTTAGCATACGGTATTTGTAGTGAGGTGGATGGACCTAGAGTCTGTCATACAGAGTGAAGTAAGTCAGAAAGAGATGGACCTTATACTTCTTTACCAGGATTATGGTAAAGGAAACTGAACTAATGAACGTAAAACACCTAACTTGTAGCAAGCTCTTAGCAAGTCTCCTCCTGTAATTCTGATTTTGACTTGACAGTCTGATGCTGATCTCCTGTATTCTTTGTTTTTTGTAACTCATTTAGATAGGCTTTTAATTTACGATGAAGGCATAGACAAGTGGCTTTCTATTTAGAAAAGAAATGATTTTAGATCCTATCACACAGTATAAAATAAAATGTCATTTTGAAAAATACTGTAGTATGTACAACGGTTTACAGAGGTACTAGTAACTAGTGTTAAGCAAGCACTTTGCTTTGGGTTAGCTTCAGGAATATTTTCACTGCAAGTTATGTGTGTGCTGATTTTTTTGTTTCTAGTAAAGTTACTTACAGTGAAATAAGTGTAAACTTAGACAGGTTTTGACAAATGTATAAATTCATGTAACCAACAGCCAGTTAAGATATCACCCCAGAAAGTTCTATAGAGCAACTTTCCAGGCAAGTGCCACTCCCCATAGACACCATAGATTAGTTTTGCTCAGATTTTAGTTTCACATAAATGAGATCAAGCAATATGTATCCATTTGTGTCTGGCTTCTTTTGATCAATATGTTTCAGATATTCACTCATCTTGCTATGTGAATCAGTAGTTCATTTTTTTTTGAATTTCTGAATTATATAATTTTTATACAGCAGGTTCTTGTCAGTTATCCATTTTATACACATCAGTGTATACATGTCAATCCCAATCTCCCAATTCATCACACCACCACGCCTGCTGGTGCTTTCCCCCTGTTGGTGTCCATACGTTTGTTCTCTACATCTGTGTCTCAATTTCTGCCTGCAAACTGGTTCATCTGTACCATTTTTCTAGGTTCCACATATATGCATTAATATGCGATATTTGTTTTTCCCTTTCTGACTTACTTCACTCTGTATGACAGTCTCTAGATTCATCCACGTCTCTACAAATGACCCACTTTCGTTCCTTTTTATGGCTGAGTAATATTCCATTATATATATGTACAACATCTTTACCCATTCATCTGTTGATAGGCATTTAGGTTGCTTCCATGGCCTGGCTATTGTAAATAGTGCTGCAATGAACATTGGGGTGCATGTGTCTTTTTGAATTATGGTTTTCTCTGGGTATATGCCCAGTAGTGGGATTGCTTGGCCACATGGTAATTCTAACTTTAGTTTTTTAAGGAACTTCCATACAGTTCTCCATAGTGGCTGTATCAATTTACATTCCCACGAACAGTGCAAGAGGGTTCCCTTTTTCCACACCCTCTCCAGCATTTATTGTTTGTAGATTTTGTGATGATGACCATTCTGACTGGTGTGAGGTGATACATACCTTATTGTAGTTTTGACTTGTATTTCTCTAATAATTAGTGATGTTGAACAGCTTTTCATGTGCCTCTTGACCATCTGTATGTCTATTTAGGTCTTCTGCCCATTTTTTGATTGGGTTGTTTGTTTTTTTAATATTGAGCAGCATGAGCTGTTTATATAATTGGAGATTAATCCTTTGTCCATTGATACGTTTGCAAATATTTTTTCCCATTCTGAGGGTTGTCCTTTCTTTTTGTTTCTAGTTTCCTTTGCTTTGCAAAAGCTTTTAAGTTTCATTAGGTCCCATTTGTTTATTTTTGGTTTTATTTCCATTACTCTAGGAGGTGGGTCAAAAAAGATCATTCTGGGCTTCCCTGGTGGCGCAGTGGTTGAGAGTCCACCTGCTGATGCAAGGGACACAGGTTCGTGCCCCAGTCTGGGAAGATCCCACATGCCGCGGAGCAGCTGGGCCTGTGAGCCATGGCCGCTGAGCCTGTGCGTCGGGAGCCTGTGCTCCACAATGGGAGAGGCCACAACAGTGAGAGGCCTGCGTGCTGCAAAAAACAAAACAAACAAACAAAAAAAGATCTCTCTGTGATTTATTTCAAAGAGTGTTCTTCCTATGTTATCCTCTAAGAGTTTCATAGTGTCTGGTCTTACATTTGTCTCTAATCCATTTTGAGTTTATTCTTGTGTATGGTGTTAGGGAGTGTTCTTCATTCTTTTACATGTAGATGTCCAGTTTTACCAGCACCACTTATTGAAGAGATTGTCTTTTCTCCGTTGTATATCCTTGTCTCCTTTGTCATAGATTAGTTGACCATAGGTGTGTGCATTTATCTCTGAGCTTTCTATCCTGTTCTGTTGATCTATATTTCTCTTTTTGTGCCGCTACCATATTGTATTGATTAATATAGCTTTGTAGTATAGTTTGAAGTCAGGGAGTCTTCTTCCTCCAGCTCTGTTTTTTTCCCTTAAGACTGCTTTGGCTATTCAGGGTCTTTTGTATCTCCATACAAATTTTAAGATTTTTTGTTCTAGTTCTGTAAAAAATGTCATTGGTAATTTGATAGGGATTGCATTGAATCTGTAGATTGCTTTGGGTAGTATAGTCATTTTCACAATATTGATTCTTCCAATCCAAGAACATGGTATATCTCTCCATCTGTTGGTATTATCTTTAATTTCTTTCAACAGTGTATTATAGTTTTCTGCCTACAGGTCTTTTGTCTCCCTAGGTATGTTTATTCCTAGGTATTTTATTATTTTTCTTGCAATGGTAAATGGGAGTGTTTCCTTAATTTCTCTTTCAGATTTTTCATCGTTAGTGTATAAGAATGCAAGAGATTTCTGTGCATTAATTTTGTATCCTGCAACTTTAGCAAATTCATTGATTAGCTTTAGTAGTTTTCTGGTGGCATCTTTAGGATTCTCTATGTATAGTATCATGTCATCTGCAAACAGTGAAGTTTTACTTCCTTTTTTCCAATTTGCATTCCTTTTATTTCGTTTTTCTTCTCTGATTGCCGTGGCTAGGACTTCCAAAACTACGTTGAATAATAGTGGCTTGAGTGTATATCCTTGTCTTGTTTATGATCGTAGAGGAAATGCTTTCAGTTTTTCACCATTGAGAATGATGTTTGCTGTGGGTTTGTCGTATATGGCCTTTATTATGTTGAGGTAGGTTCCCTCTATGCCCACTTTCTGGAGAGTTTTTATCATAAATGGTGTTGAATTTTGTCAAAAGCTTTTTCTTCATCTATTGAGATGATCATATGGTTTTTCTACTTCAATTTGTTAATATGGTGTAGCACAATGATTGATTTGCATATATTGAAGAATCTTTGAATCCCTGGAATAAATCCCACTTGATCATGCTGTAATGATCCTTTTAATGTGTTGTTGGATTCTGTTTGCTAGTATTTTGTTGAGGATTTTTGCATCTATATTCATCAGTGATATTGGTCTGTAATTTTCTTTTTTTTGTGGTATCTTTGTCTGGTTTTGGTATCAAGGTGATGGTGGCCTCATAGAATGAGTTTGGGAGTTTTCCTTCCTCCACAAGTTTTTGGATGGGTTTGAGAAGGATGGGTGTTAGCTCTTCTCTAAATGTTTGATAGAATTCACCTGTGAAACCATCTGGTCCTGGACTTCTGTTTGTTGAGAGATTTTTAATCACAGTTTCAATTTCATTACTTGTGATTGGTCTGTTCATATTTTCTATTTCTTCCTGTTCAGTCTTGGAAGGTTATACCTTTCTAAGAATTTGTCCATTTCTTCCAGGTTGTCCATTTTACTGGCATTGAGTTGCTTGTAGTAGTCTCTTAGGATGATTTGTATTTCTGTGATATCTGTTGTAACTTCTTTTTCATTTCTAATTTTATTGATTTGAGTCCTCTCCCTCTTTTTCTTGATGAGTCTGGCTAAAGGTTTATCAATTTTGTTTATCTTCTCAGAGAACCAGCTTTTAGTTTTATTGATCTTTGCTATTGTTTTCTTTGTTTCTATTTCATTTATTTCTGCTCTGATCTTTATGATTTCTTTCCTTCTACTAACTTTGGGTTTTGTTTGTTCTTCTTTCTCTAGTTCCTTTAGGTGTAAGGTAAGATTGTTTATTTGAGATTTTTCTTGTTTCCTGAGGTGCGCTTGTATAGCTACAAACTTCCCTCTTAGAACTGCTTTGGTTGCATCCCATAGGTTTTGGATCATCGTGTTTTCATTCTCTTTTGTCTCTAGGTATTTTTTGATTTCCTCTTTGATTTCTTCAGTGATCTCTTGGTTATTTAGTAATGTATTGTTTAGCCTCCATGTGTTTGTGTTTGTTACCTTTTTTTCCCTCTAATTGATTTCTAATCTCATAGCATTGTGGTCAGAAATGATGCTTGATATGATTTCAATTTTCTTAAATTTACTGAGGCTTGATTTGTGACCCAAGATTTGATCTATCCTGGAGAGTGTTCCGTGAGCAGTTGAGAAGGAAGTGTAATCTGCTGTTTTTGGATGTAATATCCTATATATATCAATTAAATCTATCTGGTCTATTGTGTCATTTAAAGCTTCTGTTTCCTTATTAATTTTATGTTTGGATGATCTGCCCATTGGTGTAAGTGAGGTGTTAAAGTCCCCCACTATTACTGTGTTACTGTTGATTTCCTCTTTTATAGCTGTTAGCAGTTGCCTTATGTATTGAGGTGCTCCTATGTTGGGTGCATATATATTTACAGTTGTTATATCTTCTTCTTGGATTGATCCCTTGATGATTACATAGGTCCTTCCTTGTCTCTTGTAACATTCTTTATTTTTTTTTTTTTGCGGTACATGGGCCTCTCACTGTTGTGGCGTCTCCCGTGGTGGAGCACAGGCTCCGGATGCACAGGCTCAGCGGCCATGGCTCACGGGCCTAGCTGCTCTGTGGCATGTGGGATCTTCCTGGACCAGGGCATGAACCCATGTCCCCTGCATCAGCAGGCGGACTCTCAACCACTGCACCACCAGGGAAGCCCTCTTGTAACATTCTTAATTTTAAAGTCTATTTTATCTGATAAGAGTATTGCTACTCCAGCTTTCTTTTGATTTCCATTCGCATGGAATATCTTTTTTCATCACGTCACTTTCAGTCTGAATGTTTCCCTAGGTCTGAAGTGGGTCTCTTGCAGACAGCATATATATGGGTCTTGTTTCTGTATCCATTCAGCAAGCCTGTGTCTTTTGGTTGGAGCATTTAATCCATTCACTTTTAAGGTAATTATCGATATGTATGTTCCTATGACCATTTTCTTTATTGTTTTGGGTTTGTTTTTGTAGGTCCTTTTCTTCTCTTGTGTTTCCCACCTAGAGAGGTTCCTTTAGCATATGTTGTAGAGCTGGTTTGGTGGTGCTGAATTCTCTTCGCTTTTGCTTGTCTGTAAAGGTTTTAATTTCTCCATCGAATCTGAATGAGATCCTTGCTGGGTAGAGTA
The DNA here is from genome assembly GCA_004363435.1 of Platanista minor. NCBI lineage: Eukaryota > Metazoa > Chordata > Mammalia > Artiodactyla > Platanistidae > Platanista > Platanista minor. The sequence goes on along the minus strand of RJWK010034824.1, from coordinate 9,196 downwards.
ATCTTGATTGTAGGTTCTTCCCTTTCATCACTTTAAGTATAACATACCACTCCCTTCTGGCTTGTAGAGTTTCTGCTGAGAAATCAGCTGTTAACCTTATGGGAGTTCCCTTGTATGTTATTTGTCGTTTTTCCCTTGCTGCTTTCAATAATTTTTTTTTGTTTAATTTTTTCCAATTTGATTACTATGTGTCTCATCATGTTTCTCCTTGGGCTCATCCTGTATGGGACTCTCTGCCCTTCCTGGACTTGGGTGGCTATTTCCTTTCCCATTTTAGGGAAGTTTTCAACTATAATCTCTCCACATATTTTCTCGGGTCCTTTCTCTCTCTCTTCTCCTTCTGGGACCCCTATAATGCAAATGTTGTTGCATTTAATGTTGTCCCAGAGGTCTCTTAGGCTGTCTTCATTTCTTTTCATTCTTTTTTCTTTATTATATTCTGCAGCAGTGAATTCCACCATTCTGTCTTCTAGGTCACTTATCTGTTCTTCTGCCTCAGTTATTCTGCTATTGATTCCTTCTAGTATATTTTTCATTTCAGTTATTGTGTTTTTCATCTCTGTTTGTTCCTTAGTTCTCTAGATCTTTGATAATCATTTCTTGCATCTTCTTGATCTTTGCCTCCATTCTTTTTCCAAGGTGCTGGGTCATCTTCTCTATCATTATTCTGAATTCTTTTTGTGGAAGGTTGCCTTTCTCCACTTCAGTTGTTTTTCTGGGATTTTATCTTGTTCCTTCATCTGGTAAGTAGCCCTCTGCCTTTTTATCTTATCTATCTTTCTGTGAATGTGGTTTTTTTTCCCCACAGGCTGCAGGACTGTAGTTCTTCTTGCTTCTGCTCAGTAGTTCATTTTTAATTGCTTATAGTATAGCATTCCATTGTATGACTATCGCAATTTTTAAAAATCCATTTGCCTTCTTATGGACATTTGGACTGTGCCCAATTTGTAGCCATTATGAATAAAATTGCTACAAAAACTCTTGTACAAGTCTTTTTGTGGACATATGTAACCATTTCTCTTGGATAAATACTGGGGGTCAAGTTGGTTATGTCGTAGAGTAGGTGCTTGTTTAACTGCCAAACAGGTGTCCAAAGTCCTTTTACCATTTTACCTGCTACTAGCAATGTATGAGAATTCAGGTGTTCCACATCCTTGCCAACATTTGGTAGTGTTAGTTTTTAATGTTTTAGCCATTCTAATGGGTGTAAAGTTATATCTCATTATTAATATTAATTTGCATTTTTCTAATAACTAATTATTCTGAGTACTTTTTCCTGTGCTTACTAGCCATCAATAAATCTTCTCTGGTGAAGTATTATTCAAGTCATTTTGAAAAATTGGATTGTCTTATTTTTGAATGGTAGCATGAAATAATAAAATACATGTTATATACATATAATGTATATTTTGATGTCTGCCCCTAGTTCCTGACACAGAGCTCTTAAAACCCTTATAAATAGGGGTGCTAGGAGAATCTTTTTTTCTAATATTTAGTCTCTGACCAGAGTTCCTGACAAAGAGATACTGTGAAGTTGGTAATTTCCTGAGTGGTAGGAGTATCTTTTGTTGTAATAAGGACCCTTGGTGGGCTTCTGGATGGGGACTGGTCACCAAAGATCAAGTCATAATCTTGGAACCATCAGCCCCACCCCACTCCCTTATCTTGAATGTAATCATCAATCATGCCTATGTAATAGAGCCTCCATAAAGACCCCAAAGGAGATTTGGAGAGGGTCTGGAAATGGAGTTAACAATCAGTCATGCCTATGTGTTGAGGCTCCAAAGAAACCCCAATGGTATGAGGTTTGGAGAGTTTCTGAGTAGGTTAACACACCTATGTGCCAGGAGGGTGGTCCACACCAATTCCACAGGGATAGAAGCTCCTGTGCTTGGGACACTTCCAGACCATGCCCTATGTATCTCTTCATATGGCTGTTCATATGTATCCTTTAACATATCTCTTATTATACAATAAGCTGGTAAACATAAGTGTTTCCCTGAGTCCTGTGAGTTGTTCTAGCAAATGATCAAATCCAAGAAGGGGGTCATGTGAACATTTGATTTGCAGCTAAGCCAGACAGATGTTGTGGGTAATGCTGTGATACTGTGCTTTACAATAAGAAATACATGATTGATCTTTGTCCATTGTTCCTGGCATATTGCTTGTAAAACCTTGCAATTCCCTGTATAAGATCTGTAGGGGCATCTTTTGCTATAATATTTGGCCTTTTGTCATCGATTCCTGAAATAGCTCCACAGCCATAAAGGTGAAAGGAGTGTCTTGTTATTCACAAGCCCCTTTCAACTTCACCTGAATTTATGTTAATGAGGTGACTTTTGGAAATCCCCTAAGGATAAGGGCTAGTTGTGAGGGGAACTAACCATGATTAGGCAGTTGGAAGTTTCAATCCTACCACCTGAGCTCTGGAGAGGGGAGAGGGGCTGGAGGTTGGATCAATCACCAATGGTCAATGATATAATCAATTGTGCCTGTTTAATGAAGTCTCTCAGAAACTCCGCAAGCCAAGAGCATGGATGCTCAGTATGCTTCCCGCATACCTATGCCTCTCTTCCTTCTGGCTGTTCCTGAGTTATATCGTTTTGTAATAAACCAGTAATCTAGTAAGTTCTATGAGCTACTCTAGAAAATTAATCAAGCCCAAAGAGAAGGTGGTGATACTCTCCAACCTACAGCCACTTGGTCATAGGTAACAACCTGGACTTGTGATTGGCATCTGAAGTGGGGGCAGTCTTGTGGGACTGAGCCCTTAACCTGTGGAATCTGACACTATCTCCAGGTAGATAATGTCAGAACTGAGTTAAATTTGTGGGACACCTGGTAAGTATCTGCTGAGAAGTGGAGAATTGTTTGGTGTTGGAAAAAACACACCAAACAGTAACCTGGAGATCTACTATTTGTGATTGGCATCTGAAGTTAGGGGCAGTCTCATGAGACTGAGCCCTTAACCTGTGGAGTCTGTGCTAACTCTGGTTAGTTTCAGTATTGAATTGAATTGAATTGTACAACACTGAGCTGGTGTTGGAGAATTTGTTGCTGTGGGAAAACCCCACACGTCTGGTGACAGAAGTAGTGTGGTCGTATTGTAAGAGCAAAGTAGAAACAGGGAGTTTCACCTCTTTGCAGAATTTAATGTATTTATCCAGATGTATGTATTTTGAATGTCTTCTCTCAATCTGTGGCTTCACTTTTCATTTTCTTAATGATGTCTTTGGATAAGCAGAAGATTTTAATTTTGAAGTTTCAATTTATCAATTTCTTTTAGGTTAGGGTTAGTGCTTTTGGGGCCTTTTTTAAGAAATTATTTTCCTGATTTGTTCTTTAGTTTAAAAAAGTAACAGTTAATATATGAGAATATATTTCAATTTTAAAGATATTAAAATTTAGTAAGATATTATTTCTCATAGTTTGCACAGTTTCATTAAGTTTCAAATACAAATATAAACTCAAAGTGGTCACAGAAAATGGCAGAGCTGAAGTAATTTAAGTTCTATTTCTTTGTCTTCAAATCACTATTTCTTTTAAGTCTATTATTTAAAGGACTATATAGTATCACATGGGTTATAAGCTGCATCTGAAGAAATCTCGAATGATTTCTAATCATAAATCCTAAACCAAGGGTTGACAAGCTTTTTCTGTAAAACGCCAGATAGTAAATACTTTAGGCTTTGCAGGCCATGCATAGTCTCTACTGCATTGCTTAACTCAGCTGTCCCAGTGCAAAAGCAGCCACAGACAATATGTACATGAATGAGCATGGCTGTGTTCCAATAAAACTTTATAGACACTGAAATTTGAATTTCATGTATAATTTTCACATCATGAAATATGGTTCTCCTTTTGATTTTTTTCAACCATTTAAAAATGTAAAAAACATTCTTTGCTTACAGGCTATACAAAAACAGGCAGCAGGCAGATTTGTCTTGAGATACACAGTTAGCTGATCCCTAACCAAGGGAATTAATATTCCTTGCTGTTCCCTTTTGTGGGACAGGTTTACATCTAGGCTCACCCTTACACTGAAGGTATAGCCCTTTGAGGACAGCTCTGTTTACAGCAGAGGTTTCTTATTGCTTTACTTTGGTAGGCTGCAGTTTGTCTCCTGCTCTCAGTAGTCCGAGTTGTGCAGATGAAGCTCAGGGTTAAAATGCTTTTGCATAAATCCCTGGGACAAAAGGCAGCTTGAGCACTGCTTTAGCTCTCTAGGCTTCTGTATTCATTTTGCTTTAGTTCTGTGAATGTTTAAAATTTGTTTGTCAACTTAGTTATACATTTATCCATCATTTATTGCTGTTATCAGTAGGAGGGCTAGTCAGAATATTTTGCCATTCTGCAGAAACAGAGATCCTCCTCCTAGGGGTTATACTTCAGGCTAACAGCTCTTAAGAAAGAGTGTCAATACTGGTAAAATTGATTTAATATTGTTTGGTTACTTAAGGTACCTCTAATGTAGGCAGAAACCTTAATCAAGATTTAATTCCTGTTTATAAACAAAGTTTTGATGTATTATAAATGGTAAAAATATTAAATTCAATCAGTAACAAATACCAAATGGAGGAAATAAATCTTTTTTAGGGAAGATTTCTTTGTCTATTCTATCTAATTTGTTTGATGCAGAACCTAATAAGATTTCACAGACCATCAGCTTTATAAGAAGGATCATTCAAGTTTTATTCTCTTTATACGCTCTTAACGTACACATTAGCACAATTTCTGAAACATATCCTCTAAACAAGGTGTAATCTAATTATACCTTGAGTAATCTAATTCAGAAGTAGTTCCTAATTCTGATAAATTTTTCTTGTATGGACAGCCTCTAACAGACTTTGCCAAATAGAAATTTATGCTATCAATTCAGTTTTTAAGTGGCATTAAGACTTTTAACCTGTACATGAATGCCAAATTCCTTGTCCCACCCCCTTTTAAAGAACATTTAAGTTTACTCTCTTAGCACATTTTAATTATACAATACAGTATTATCAACTATAGTCACCATGTTATATATTAGATCCTCAGATGTTACTATCTTATAGGTGAAAGTTTGTAACCTTTTACAACCTCTCCCTATTTCCTGCCATCCCCAGACCCTGGAAACCACTTTTCTACTCTGTTTCTATGAGTATAACTTTTTAAAAGATTATACATAAATGATACCATGTAGTATCTGTCTGTCTCCATCTGACTTATTTCATGTAGCCTAATGTCCTCAAGGTCCATCAATGTTGTCACAAATGGCGGGATTTCCTTCCTTCTCATGCCTCAATAATATTCCATTGTGTGGAATATATTCATATGCACACACACACATACACTGCATCTTCTTTATCCATTCATCTGTTGATGGACACTTAGGTTGTTTCCATATCTTGGCTATTATGAATGATGTTACAATAAACACAGGAGTGCAAATATCTCTTCAATATTCTGTTTTCATTCCTTCAGACCATGGTCCTTTCCTGGTATGATTAAAAAAGACATATGAATACAAATTCTAGATTATCAATATAATTTAGGTTTTACACAAGCTTCATTTCTGGTGGCCAGACTTGTTTTAATTTTAGATGGTCTAAGACTATTGGCTAGAGAATGTGGCTGGACTTTGTCCCCAGTTTCTGTGAGGTAGCCTCTAAATCCTTGGAATTTTGCCAGTGATTGGAGTGGCTTTGTTATTCACGGTGGCTTCTAGAGTTTATACTAATGAGATGACTCAGGATGGGAGAGAGACATGCTAGAAAGAGCAATCATGTGATTAGAAAACTGGGACCTTGAGCCATATAATATCAGTGCAACCTCTGGGAAATTGGGGGGGGGGATGGAGACTGAGTTCAACCTTATAGCCAACGATTTAGTCAATCATGCTCACATAATGAAACCCCAGTAAAAACTCTGGACACTGAAGCTCAGATGCACTTCCCTGGTTAGTGATACACTAAGCATTATCACACATCAGTGTAAGGTGGGTAGCTAACTCCATGGGGAAAGGACACGGAAACTTCACACTTTGGGCCCTCCCAGGCATCACCTTATAAGTCTCTTCTTTTGGTTGGTTCTGGTTTGAATCTTCTTTGCTGTAATAAAACTATAATTTACATTTAGTGCCTTCCTGAATTCTGTGAATTGTTCTAGTGAATAATCAAACCTGAGGGGGTCATGGGAACCTCCCAAATTTGTAATCAGCTGGTCAGAATTGAGGGTAGCTGTGGGAGTTCACAAGCTTGCAGCTGGTGAATGAAACGAGGGCAGTCTTGTGGAAGACTGTGCTCTTAACCTATGAAATTTGGCCTATGGGTAGAGTCAGAATTGCATTGCAAAGGCTCTACCATATTTACTGCCACTTGTATTCCTGAGCTACTTTCCCTTATCTCTAAGTTCTTTGGTTCAGAGAGGAACTGTGACCATTTTTAGAGAGTAAACTTGTTATGCATTACATAATTTTTTTAAAAAGAACTGCAATTATAGATAGCAGTGATTATTTCTGAAGTAAATCAGACATCGGACATTTTTATCCAACAAGCTTTTATTAAGTATATTCCATAGGTACATTCTAGTTAGCAGGATACAAAGATAATACATAATTCCTGCTGCTAGGGAGTGTAGGTCTAGGAAAGACTCAGACAAACCATTACAGTAGAATTAATCAGTGTGATAAAAGAAACATGAATAGGAAACATGGCAATGCCAAATGAGTAGGTAAGAAAGAAAAGCAGAGGCCTGGAAGAAGTGCTGTTAGGATTGCAGTTTGAGAGCTGGGCAGGGAATGGCCAGAAGGAAGGGTAAAAAGGGGAAAGAGTACAGCGTGGAAGGTGGAGAGTGGCGTGACCTCTGGGACCGGATACAAAGTTGAACTGCACATAGCAGAGGTAAGAGTTGCAGCTAGAGAGAAACACTGGGCCCAGAACATAAAATGCCTTATATATACTATGCTAAGAAGTTTGGAGTTTATCTTAAATGTAATTGGGAAGCACTGAAGGATTTCAAGAAGGGGGATAAAATAATAAAAGATGTGTTTCAGAAAAAAAAAATTGAAGCAGTGTTATAAATAGAATAAATATCAGATGAGATTGGAATCAGTCTTAAGAAGTGATGAGGTAATTCTGGCCAAAAACAGTAGGCTTTGGAATTAGGATAGAAAGATGGAATTAGAATCAAGAGACAATAAGGAGGTAAAATTGGCTTAGCTTCATTTGATTTTGAGGGGGTAAGCACTTAGGGAGGCAGCAGGGTTTGGTCTGGATGGTGCTTCTCTTCATTAAAGGGAATCCAGGAAGAAAAGCATCCATGGTGGGAAGAGTAGGGTTCAGTTCTGTACATACTGAGATACTGTGAAACAAGTAAGTATAGCAGATATATGGCTGAATATATGAGATGGCAGCTCAGGAAGTTTACTGCAAGTGAAAATATAACCACTGTTAAAGGTTATAACTTTAACAATGATTTTGGAACTACAGGAATGAATAAGATCATCAAATTGGAGTCTGTAGAGCAAGAAAAGAATAAGACCAAGAAAAGAATCCCCAAAACACCAACATTTGAGGAGTAGATGGAATCAGAACATAGAAATTGAAGAGAAATGGTGTCACAAACCAAGGAAGGATCAACAGAGCTACAGAGATCCAGGAGCAGAAGGTAAGGCAGGTCATTAAAGACCATGGTTTCATTGTAGAAGGGATGAAAATCAGATAAAATGGATTAAGAAAATAGCAGGAATGAGGAATTTGAGATGACCTCTGGCTATTTTTTCAAAACTTGGTGTGTGAAGGGAGGAAGTATTGGATAATAGCTAGATGGGGCAACAATTAGAGGAAGGTTGTTCTGATTATTTTTAAGATGGGTACACTCTAATATGCTGAAGGGAAAAAGCCAGCAGTGAAATTAGGAAAGAGCATAATGAATGAAGCAAGGGCTCTGTGAATGTGGGAGGAGAGATTAAGAGAAGGGGTAGAGGGATACATGCTCAACAAACAATATGAGGAATACTGTATTGAGTAGGGAAAAAAAAAACAATGGTAGGGATGGCACGACAAAGAGAAAACTTAAGTTACAACTCAAACTACTTACAAGGACAGTAAATTCACTAACAATTGCTCCTGCAATTGTTAACAATTGAGCCTGCTAATCTTTGAAAATGATAAAAAATAGGCAACAATTTATATACATTCTCTACAGAGGAATGCCATGCATAATATCAGGCTCAAAGAATAAGAAGTATGTCCCTGACATGTTTCCTTTTCCTGAGGAAGCCAGGAATTAACTATTTTTTAAATTAATTAATTAATTAATTAAAATTTTTTTGGCTGTGTTCGGTCTTTGTTGCTGCACACGGGCTTTCTCTAGCTGCAGTGAGCTGGGACTACTCTTCGTTGCGGTGCACGGACTTCTCATAGCAGTGGCTTCTCTTGTCGCAGAGTGCAGGCTCTAAGTGCACAGCTTCAGTAGTTGTGGCTCACAGTCTCTAGAGTGCAGGCTCAGTAGTTGTGGTGCATGGGCTTAGTTGCTCTGTGGCATGTGATATCTTCCCGGAGCAGGGCTCAAACCCGTGTCCCTTGCATTGGCAGGCGGATTCTTAACCGCTGTGCCACCAGGGAAGCCCAGGAATTAACTACTGAAATAGGTACATAAGTAGATATTCTGTCTCTGCTGAGTATGCAGAATGCATGGCCATGTTGTTGAGGTGTATCTACAACACTTTAAACTAGTAATCACTATACTCATTTCTCTATGAAAAGATTCATAAAAATAGCCCACAAAAACTGACTGAACTCATCCTATAACTGAAATTTTTCAATAGGACTTTGGCAGTTTTCATGCAAAAAACAACAACAAAACACTCTGAAATGATGGTGGTACTTAGCTGGCTGGAATCCTCACAAGATGAGTCACTCATTTCTGCATACCAACCCCTCAGGGCAACTGATTCAAATTTATGTCCAGGAAACAGGCTTCAGACTGAGAACTTATAAAAATGGGGCTCGAGGGGGAGAGACAAGATGGCGGAAGAGTAAGACGCGGAGATTACCTTCCTCCCCACAGACACACCAGAAATACATCTACACGTGGAACAACTCCTGCAGAAAACCTACTGAACGCTGGCAGAAGACCTCAGACCTCCCAAAAGGCAAGAAACTCCACACTTACCTGGGTAGGGCAAACAAAAAAAACCCTAAAAACAGAGACA
>RJWK010034823.1:0-22477 GCA_004363435.1 Platanista minor | reverse complement strand
AAAAATAAACAAACAAATTAATTAAATAAATAAATAAATAAATAAAATAAAAATGCATAAGGAAATAAAGAAAAAAAATTGGGCAAATTGCTTTGGTGGAAACCCATTTCTCCCACGTTCAACTATTTCCCTGCATCAGCTCTTTACTCTCCCAGAGAGCACCTCCAGCCATGTAAGAACAGTGCAAATGAAAGTCACCCCAAGCCCCAACCTAGGTCTGCGGCAGGGCACAGATTGCTGTGGGCCTGGGGTCCAGCTGGCTGGCTGCTGCAGCTGGAGGAGCCCACTGGGTTTCCAGTTTTGTGCTGACCCTTGCAAGTGTGCTTCAGCTGGAAAAAAATCACAGACCTATTCATCTTCATGTCGAAGCCCCCAGGGGAGGCTGTGGCAGATGAGCCCTAAGTGTCTCATCTTCCCTGATCCCAAGGATATCGGCAGGTCCCTGAAGGGGTTCAGAATGATCTCAGCCAGGCTGACGGGAAATGACTGCTTACCAATCAGAAATAGAGCCTGATATCTATTCTCTGGGGTTGGATGGATAGAGGACAAATGAGTCTGCTTTAAAAATATCCATGTCAGGATGCCTGTCAGGTGTTCATTCAGATGCCTGTCAGGTGTTCATCACTAGCTGTGTAATTGTAGGGCTTCAGGTCCTTACAAAATAAAAGGGACATGTAATGGGAGATGCCTTGTCACTCATCTCTGAATGCAGAGACCTGTACTAATTTCCCAGGACCAGGCTCCTAACTCATCTGCTGTACTCACGTATATCTGTGGTCATTTGAGACACACATTGGGCCCACATAGTATTTTACAATACTCCAAGAAGAGCAGGAAAGTTTCCAGAGCAGGGTTGAGATCCAAGCCACCCATGCACTGCTCAGCATCCCTCGGAAAGCAGGGTCTGCCACCTTCTCTAGGAGGTTCTTGCTGATTGCTTTGGGAGTTTGAGTCTCAGTGACCACACTCTGTCCTGGCCGGACCTCAAGGGTACATCCACGTAGTAACCTGGAGGCGAATGCATGACCCCAAGGAGAGTAATTATGTTGTGGTCAAAAGATAATCACTTGAACAATTAGTGCTCACCTCTTTGGAATTTGCGTCTCACCTCAGGACAGCCTTATTCTGCAACCTTGTCAATATATTGATATGTTATAAATAAGTGGTTTTACTGGAAGTGAGATGCAAGCTATCTTGAAACTAACTGAGCGTGACCAGAATACACCATCCCCTACCTCCCAGGAAATCATTTGCATTCTGATGCAAAATGATGCTAGAATCCGAAACTTCACCATGGTCCTTAGGAGCAGTAAGGAACACTGACCCAGTAATGGGCTAAGTAACATTCCTACTGGTGACTCTAAGCAAGCAAAAAGAATAAGGAAGAGGAGGAGGCAATAAAAAAAGAAAAACACAAGCCATCATCTGGGAACCTAGGATGATGGAAGGCGGAGGCTGGGACATCAGGGTAGGGAAAAAAAAAGTGGTAAGAGACAGAAAGAGGTTCTATGACAGGCGCAGTAGAGGGCCATTCGCTGTGTTAGGTGGTCTCTGCGGCAGTTTTTTTATCCACTTAATTAATTCAGTACAAACAGATTGAGCACCACTTATAAGCCAGGCTCTCCAGAAATCCTCATGGATGAGATATGGAGATGAGCAAGATATATGTTTTCTGCTCTCAACTTGCATACAGTTCAACTGGGGCTAAATTATAGACACAAATACCAATATTACAAATTGGACATTACTAAAGAAGAAGAGATTCTTGGCAGGGGGTGGGAAATTTCTTAGAGGAGCTGAAATTTGAGCATCATCTAAGGTAAATGAATGCCCTCTTTCCTGGCATGGAGGAATTTTTCCTTTCCAGGGATTCATGGTAAAAAGATACAATTCTTGGGCTTCCCTGGTGGTGCAGTGGTTGAGAGTCTGCCTGCCGATGCAGGGGACACGGGTTCATGTCCCGGTCCAGGAAGATCCCACATGCCGCGGAGCAGCTGGGCCCGTGAGCCATGGCCACTGGGCCTGCGCGTCCAGAGCCTGTGCTCCGCAGCGGGAGAGGCCACAACAGTGGGAGGCCCTCGTACTGCAAAAAAAATTAATAAATAAATACAATTCTTCATCTCAGAGGAAACAGTGGTACAAAATGACAAATGAGTTGATGATGTAAAACTGCTTCCAGATATTTCTAGGTGTAAAAGTTTGCTCACGTGATGCATCCACAGTCATGTATCTCATTCATTCTGACTTTGTCTTCTACGTTGATTTCTGGGCCCCTCCTCAAATCTCCTAAGAACTTAGACCACTTCCTATCCCTGGAAGAGGCACTGTTTATGTCCCTGGATGCAAGACAGTCTCCTGGGAGCCTGTTGAAATAGAGATGAATCGGCCCTCACCCCAACTAACTGATCAAGACCACAGTGGGTCAACCTGAATTTCTATATTTATGACAGGATGCCTAAATGAATCTAAGGAATAGCTGTATCTGTAACTCACAGGACCAATGCTCACGGTGTAAGTTTCCTCCACCTGTTACGTTGAAATCACTGAAATTTCCTGATTATGATATAGGTATATTGTGACATTTCCCTTCCGCATAGCAGCAGGTAATGATGACAGGGAGTGTTTCACTTGTTGATTTCCCGTGGTGGTTGTTTTCCTAAAGGATGAGGTGGGGGTGTGGCAAGACCGGCAGCTAGACCCCAGGATCTTTGCCCAGCGTGGCTGCAAAGCCACCTATGACCTGTCCTGTTACACTGAGATTCAACCAGGTATCCCTGGCTGCAGTGTACCAGGACACGCAATTATTCTGTACCAGCTCCATAAACTTTGGGCTGAGGAGCCTCAGGTGAAAGGCTCTTGAGAGCAGGAGCAGAAAAACCTTTCCTCTACAAGGAACCCTCCCTCCGGAGGATGTTCTTTCTTTCCAAGAAACACAAATTAACTAGCTGCCACTAATGACCTCCAGACCAACACAAACCCACTTCCCCTTGAAATTAACCTTCTATTCTGAATCTAAACAATGTCTAATTAGCCCCAAGCACTGGTGAGCTAACTAGAAGAGAAAGCTCTAGGAAATTAAAATGGGGGCTAGCTTTACTGATGAAAAAAGAAGAAATAGCAAAAAGCCGTCTTCCAATTATCCTCCTTCTAACTTCCACCCCCAGTTCCTTATCCTGCATCTTCATCTGTCTTCCTTTCTACATACCTTGTAAAGGAGTCTGCTTTTCAGACAAATATTTTTCCCATCTCACTTGACACTGAAAAGGCAGGAAAAATATTGCCCATCATGATAAATATCAGTATAATATTCCAATTTTCCAGCATTTGACAGCAATCAAGGGAAGAGTAATGTGTTCCCTCTGTGACTAAATCATTTAGAGACCAAGGTATTCTGTCTCACTCTCATTAGGAAAAAAAATATTCCAATAATCTCATTATTCCAGTGTGAATAACAGTAAAAAAGAAAAAAAAGGACCAAGACTAATGACTTCTTCTATGCTTGCCTCCACCGATCCCAGCCAGGCTGCACTTTTATGGAACATGTCCTGGTAATGGGGTCTCTTTAGCAGCGATCCGACAGTATCTGCTGCTCTGAGAGTCCTGCCTAACGAAGCACGTCCTGCTTTGTCTGCAGCCAGGGATACACACACCCCTGGACTCCAAAGACTCTTTTTATGTACTTTTTTAAAAGACGAACTCCAGTGGCAAAAGAATGTGTCATGGCATGTTAAACTTCATGGAAATTCTTCTGGAGAATAACACAATTTCACAGTGCATTACTCTGAAATGACCTAGTACTTGAACAATTAATTTTTAAGGTGTAGCATTGACTTCCCCTCGCTGTATTTAACCCATCTGAAATTGTCAACAAAGCCAAGGGTTGGACAATGAGCTGTGAGAAGGCAAGAGCCTGAAAATTATTCCCTGTCTACTGTGTTTTCTTTTATCAGACATAACACTCCTCTCTTTGGCTCAAAATGAAAGGAGAAAGGAGCAGTTACTCTAATTAGGGGCACCTCTTAAGCAGCACAGCCTGGCAGGAAAACAGCACAGTTCAGGAGACCTAATCTCTACTTCTTACCTGTGCCAGTGATTTACTGTGTGACCTTGGACAAACTTCTTTTCCTCTCTGGGCGTAAGGTGGGAAAAGCATGGATCTTGCTTGTTAGGCACCTAAAAAAATATTCTGTAGTGGTAAGTAAATAAATTTATAATATGTCCTCTGACCTCCTTGGAATAAAAGCTCCAAATTTCTCCTAACTTCTTTAATTGTCCTTTCTACACCCTATTTTGGCTTCTACCAACTTGATTTCCTCACCCCCCACCCACACTCCTTCCCACCCCACATACACACAGAGAAGCAGAGAATTGATATGCAAAAGCATCTTCTCACATGAGATCATTTAAATTCATAGGAAAAAGCCATAGTGTGGTAGAGTTGGAAGGAATCTTATAAAACATCCATCTGAGGTTCTTCACTTTGTGAGGGAAAAAGGATTCAGAGAGGAGAGACTTTTTTTCCCAAGGCCACACAGTTGTTTATTGGTAGACCCACCAACTCCCAGTCCAACACTCTGCCCTCTAGACCAAAGTAGTGCCACAACTTTTGTTTTCTGTTATACCAAGTCCAGAGTTCATGAAGGCAATACTGCGCTTACATATACAGGCATCAGATTGAAAGGATTCTAGGGTTTGAAGGTATGAAATCTTCTAGGTATGAAACACTGAGGCTGACCCGCTGGGTGGGTGACCAGACATCTACTTTTGCCAGGGAATGAGGGGGTGTTTAAGACATGGGATCAAAACCAGGTGGGTCCCAGGCAAACTGGGATGGGTTGGTCACCCAAGCTCATCTCCAAATGACGCTTACATTTTATTCTCCACCCCGCAGCATTCTAACTTGAATGTCTTCAACATTAGGGCATTTGTGACACCCTCATTTAGTCATTTGCACTGCTGGAACTTCAAGTTATAACTATGCATCTGCATTCTGTCCTTTAGGGTCTCACTGAACAAGAGGATGGATCTGTAGACGACTGACCACAGTCATTCAAATACCGGTCCTCTCTTCCAGAATCTGAGAAGACAATAGAGTTAAAAGCTATTTGCGGGCTTCCCTGGTGGCGCAGTGGTTGAGAGTCCGCCTGCCGATGCAAGGGACACGGGTTCGTGCCCCGGTCCGGGAAGATCCCACATGCCGCGGAGCGGCGGGGCCCGTGAGCCATGGCCGCTGAGCCTGCGCGTCCGGAGCCTGTGCTCCGCAACAGGAGAGGCCACAACGGTGAGAGGCCCGCGTACCGCAAAAAAAAAAAAAAAAAAAGGTATTTGGACACAGCAAAGCATTCCAAGCACGATTTTCCGCTCTGTCAAGCTTTGTTTGATGAGAGCCTCCTCTCTCTTCCTGGCTGCTTATAAGAAGCATTATTAAGTGGCTGGAGAGCAGGATTTTTTGCTTTGTTTTGCTTTTCACTTATCTGAGATTCCAAAGTCTCAGATCCCATTCAGAGGCAGTCTTCCTTTTACGGGGCTGGTGATCAGCTAGCCAGAGGAGACAGATTTCTGAGGCAAGAGAACAACCAGACTCCGTAGCATTTTGTAAAAATCTTCCTAGGACCCAGACGGCTTTCCAGCCGCATGTATCTGAGAAGACAACAATCCCTCCCCCTGAAAAGGATTTTCTTTAGTCCTCTGACCAGATGGGTGGCTGCAGCAACCTCACCACTTATTTCCTTGGAAACTGTCTTGACTGGCCATTAGTTCTGTTCAGGGCTTTGGTAATGACCTTCTTCCCATAGGACAATGGCCATTTGAGTGATTTTCCAGGCTGTAAAGGCAGATAGCTGAGTCCACAAAAAAAAACACATTGCGAAAAGACAGAAATTTTAGTGCAGTTTTCTCTCCTCCCGGTCTTCAGCTTTTCCCCATCCTCCTCACAACTGCAGAGTGAGCAGCTGCCCTTCAACATCCACCTCTCTAATTAGGTACTTTCTTTCTCCCAAATGCCACATGCTCCAAGTAATCAGCACCCCGAAAGGTATCTTTTTGTTTTGTTTTTTTTGTGTGTGGTACGCGGGCCTCTCACTGTTGTGGCCTCTCCCGTTGCGGAGCACAGGCTCCGGACGCGCAGGCTCAGCAGCCATGGCTCACAGGCCCAGCCACTCCGTGGCATGTGGGATCCTCCCGGACCTGGGCACGAACCCGTGTCCCCTGCATCGTCAGGTGGACTCTCAACCACTGAGCCACCAGGGAAGCCCCCAGAAGTTTTTAATTAAAGGAAAAAACAAAAGATTCTTGCAGTTTGTGGTTCTGAGATGTGTCCAAAAGAAAGCATTTAATTACCTGATTAAAGAAATTCATACTAGGTGAGAATATGAAGTTTAACTTTTATAAGGGTTTTTGTCTTAAAGGAGGAGCTCATTAACCATAAAGTAAGTCCTTAATAGATATTCAAAATGCATGGAGAGGAAAGGGCCTTCTCTAAGCCTTTCCTACTCTGGTTGACTGCTGCCCTTTGTGGCTTGGCCCATTGAAAGCTTACCATTTATATTTTGAACTGGGGTGGACACTGGCAACTCATCTGGCTGCTTCTTGAAAAATAAAATTCATTGTTGTGTACAACCAGTTACTTTGTAGAATAACCTTCAATTTGGATCTGTTTGACATTTCCTCACAATTATTTTCAGGGTTTTGTTTTTTTTTTTTTTTTGCAGAAGTGCTACAAAAGTGGTACTGTGTTCTTCTCAAAGAAACACAACAGGAAGCATGATATCTATTTGTCCTATTACTGATGATGTTAACCACTTTTATCTCTTGATTAAAATGGAGTCTGCCAGGTGACTCCACTGTAAAGTTACTAAGTATTTTATACTTATTAATAGGTAAATTTTTGAGGAGATGCTTTGACAGTACATAGATACCTTGTTTCTATTCACACTTTTACCCACCAGTTTAAGTATCTGTTGATGATATTTGCCTGAATTAATTAATATTATGATGGTACTGAAATGGTGGTTTTTCTAATGCCTATATTACTTCTACATTTATTAGTTGTCATCCTACCATAAGATATAGCTTTCCCTTCTCTTCCATTCATTCCTTCACCTGTATTAATATGAAAACATAGATTCTTATTTTATTCAGTGGGTCACAGCCTGTTATTATCACTATTTATTTTGATACTCAAATTGCCAGATATAGCTAGTAGGAGTTCACACAAGCAGGTTCTTATATGCTTCTGTCATAACTTCCAACATTCTTTGAGCACTTTCTTACTTTCTGATGCATGAAGATGTGGCAGACTCAAGAAGTCCTGGTTTCTTTTCTTGAATAACGGTATTTAGAAAGCAAAATCTAGGTGTGTTCATTGTTCCTGACATGTCATTGATTCTAGGTCCTCTCAAGGGACAAAGCTATCAAATATATTCATGTATATACACACACGGTCATCTATATTTATTTCCATTTCTCCATCTATATATATATCAATAGGTAGGTAAGTAGCTAGATAGCTAGATAGCTAGATAGATAGTTATAAATCCATGAGTTCACAACAATATTTCCAGTTCTAACCCAATACCACAAGGCTTATTATGGCCTCCCCTCTTTTTATATTTGTAACTCACTTTTTTAACAGTCAGAAACCGGCCCCCACCATTCCTCAAAACATTTGCTTATTTGCTCAATCTCCCTGCACTTAGCTAATATCAGGTCCTTTCCTTGGCCACGGCCACATTGATCTTGACCACACAAATTGCTTTATTGATGTTGGCCCTACTAGACAACGCCAAGTAAATTCTTGACCCTGGTCCCATAGGACATACTGGACAACTGGTCAGTTCTTCACACTCAAGCTACATTGCTAAAATGTTTGTGTTGACAGTCATTAGTCCATTAGGGAAGTTTAAGAAAATATAGGGACTTCCCTGGTGGTCCAGTGGCTAAGACTCCACGCTCCCAGTGCAGGGGACCCAGGTTTGATCCCTGGTCAGGGAAGTAGATCCCACATGCCGCAACTAGGATTTCACATGCCACAACTAAAATATCCCGCATGCATGCAGCAACGAAGATCCCGTGTGCCGCAACTAAAGACCCAGTGCAGCCAAATAACTAACTAAATAAATATTTAAAAATAAAGAAAATATAAAGATCTTTTAGATTTACCCACAGTTCTACCCTTTGTGGTATTCTTTATGCTTTCCTGGAAAATTATCTGGTATCAGGAGATACCAGATAATACCCTTTATCATTTTTGTAGTTCAGATGTGCTGGAGAAGAATTATCTCTGCCCTTATCTGCCTGAGAAAAACAAGGATAATCTCACTTGATACAGAATGTAGAATTTGAGGTTGACAGGTTTTTTTTTCTTTCAGTACTTTATATGTGTTGTACCATTGTCTTCTCCCTCCATTATTTCTGATAAGAAGTCAGTCGTCATTCTTGTTGTTCCACAGTCCATGCGTCTTTTTTATCTTTTAAGACAATTTTTATATTTAATATTTATCAGTTTGAGCATGATGTACTTAAGTGTAATTTTCTTTCTATTTATCCTCCTTGGGGTTTGCTGAGCTTTCAGGAATTGAGTTTATATCTTTCATCAATTTTGAAGACTTCCAGATCATTACCTATTCAACTATTTCTTCTTCCTTAGTCTTTCTCCCTCTTCTCCTACTCCAACTGTATGTGTTCTTGACCTTTTGGTATTGTCCCAGAAGTCTCAGACACTCTGTCTTTTTCTATTATTTTCTCTTTGATTTTTAGTTTGGATAAGCATATTGAC
This sequence comes from Platanista minor, assembly GCA_004363435.1. NCBI lineage: Eukaryota > Metazoa > Chordata > Mammalia > Artiodactyla > Platanistidae > Platanista > Platanista minor. Next base: position 13,701 of record RJWK010034823.1, on the reverse strand, counting down.
CTATATTTCAATTCATGGATACTTTCTTCTGCTGTACCAGATTGCTATTTGGGCCGTTGAATGAATTTTTTATTTTTGAGATGTATTCCTCATTTCTAATATTTTTGTGTGGTTCTTTTCTATACTTTTCATCTTTCTGCTGAAATATTTAATATAATTATAATGGTTAATTTAAAGTTTTATCTGCTACTTCCAATATCTGGACCATCTGTAAGTCTCTTATTAACTCTTTTTTTAATTTTTATTTATTTATTTATTTATTTTTTATTTTTTTTTTTCGGTACGCAGGCCTCTCACCGCTGTGGCCTATCCTGTTGTGGAGCACAGGCTCCAGACGCGTAGGCTCAGCAGCCATGGCTCACGGACCCAGCCGCTCCGTGGCATGTGGGATCTTCCCTGACCGGGGCACGAACCCGTGTCCCCTGCATCAGCAGGCAGACTCTCAACCACTGCGCCACCAGGGAAGCCCGACTCTTTTTTTTTTTATAGGTCATATTTTCATGCCTCTTCTCATGTTTTATAATTTTTATTTTATACAGGACATCATGTATAAAAGAACAATAAAGACTGAAGTAAATGAAATGTATCTTCAGAAAAACAATACCTCTTTATATTGCCAGACTGCTAGAGTTTGTGAACAGACTAAATCTGATCTGCACTTGAGCTGGGTCTGGGATTTTTTGCAACTTTAGTTATATTCACCTTGCTAAATATTTTGAAAGTGAAATCACGTTTCTTTTCCTTCTGCAGGGCTTGGAATCTGTGTACTTGTGAAAACCTGGAGACCTCTCTAGTCACTATCTTTCCAAATTGTGGATATCTCTCTCCTTTCTTTCCTGGATGTCAGAGTTTTGGGTCACTGGATAGTTTTCTTTGCTTTCTAATTTTCATGCTGGCTCTCTGTATCTCAGAAGAACTATCTATTCTATAAGACTGTACCTAGGCTTTATTGGGTCACTTAGTACTTGTACTTGGTAAAGTTCTAGTGGAACTTAAAGGCATTTCTGCCACCTCTTCTACCTGTGCCCTGCTGAACTCCTGCCTTGCCCTTAGAAAATACCCCTTGCACTCAGGGGTAAATCTCTCTCAGTTTTTCTGCCCTGCCCCAGCTTTCAGCACACTGCTCTGGTATGGTAGGGTGGTACAGAGAATGTACATGGAAAAGAGTTAGTGGGTATATGCAGAATCACTCTGTTCTGACTTGTCATGCCACTCCATATGCCACCATGAGATGTTCATTAAGAGTTAGACTGGGGGACTTCCTTGCAGTCCAGTGGTTAGGACTCCACACTTCCACTGCAGGGGGCACAGGTTCAATCCCTGGTCGGTGAACTAAGATCCCACATGCTGCACGGTGTGGCAAAAAAAAAAAAAGTTAGCCTGACTTCTCATTTACCCTTTCATGGTGGGTTCACTTTCTTTTCTAATATGTCTCCAGCAATTAAAGCAGCTGAGAGACTCTTTTCTCTTAGGAAGGATTCATCTCTTTCTGGATTTAATTCATTTAGAATTCTTCAAATCCTCAGATCTCTGACAGGTTTTTCAAAAAAGCCTTATAGAGGACTTCCCTTGTGGTCCAGTGGTAAAGAATCCACCTTCCAATGCAGGGGAAGTGGGTTCAATCCCTGGTCAGGGAACTAAGATCCCAGATGCCATGGGGCAACTAAGCCCACATGCCGCAACTACTGATCCCGCATACCTCAGCTAGAGAGAAGCCTGCATGCCACAAACTACAGAGCCCATGTGCCCTGAAGCCTGTGCACCACAACTAGAGAGAGAAAACCCGCTCGCCACAACGAAGAGCTCATGCACCACAACGAAAGATTCATCATGCCACAATGAAGGTCCCACATGCCACGACTAAGACCCAATGCAGCCAAAAATTTAAAAAATAAAATTAATTAATTAATTAATTAATTAAATATTTTTAGAAAACACTTATGATTTTATGGTTTATCCAGATTGTCCTCATTGTTAAGATGAAAACAATTGTCTCCTGTACCAGCCCTATTTTTGATACTTTTCTTTCCCTTAGTTTCTGCAACTCTGCAACTCTAATCTTATTGACTTCTCTGGCTTTTTATTCTCTTTCTTTGTCTAAATCCTCTTCATATCAAGCCTTGAAAAGGCACAATTTGTGGGATCTATTCAAAATACAAACTTATTTGTATATTTCACTGTCCATTTATACTTTTTCATTAGAGGATGTCTTTCCCAAGTCCCTGGATAAAACATTGGGACGGTCACTCTTGGGAAATAAATAAACGAAAGAATGAGTTAAGTCATAGAGTCTCAGTTTGAAAGTTAGAAATTCCTAGTTAAATATGTTAATTGGCATTTTAATCTTCATTCAAAGTTATAATAGCCCCTTTCTGCTCCCCATACCTCAAATAAGGCACATTTGAAAGCAGACTGATTACCTTCAAGAAAGGAGGTGAGGTTCATTTTTTTCTCTTTTTCTTTATTACCTCATCCTAGTTGCTATTTTTAAACTTGCCATGTTTGAACTGGGGATAGGATGAAAGAAGGAGGGTAGAGGAATGAGAAGTTTCTGCCTTGACTGGTATTGTCTTAAGGAGGTTCGGTTGTCTCTGGGCTTGGCAAGAATATGAAGTTGACACTTGCTCTCATGAGCAAATGAGTGGGTATTTTGGAGGCTCCCTTACTAAAGCCTCCAACTAGACGGCTCTCTGACATAAGGTCTCCTGGCCAAAATAACTTTTTAAATGACATCATGTGACATCTTATCATGAGGTCCACATCCCCTCTTCAGAATCATCCACCTTGGACACATTATCAGAAGGAAATTCAATGATCTCTCGCTATACTGCTGTCAGAGGTCAGTTCAGCTGGCCACTTCCTCACATTATGATTGCTAAGGCATATGCTAGATGTCAGGTGATTTCCCACTCCCCAAATACAAGGTTTACATATCAAGCTCTCTAAGTGATCTCTTTTGAGGCTCTTCCCAAGAGAGTGGAGTGAGAAATAATAGAAATCCCAGAATAGATTTTTCCCAAAGAAGCCCTCATCATAAATTCTTCTATCCATCTCTACAGATCCTTTCATATTTTTTCTTGTTGACATGAAAGCTAGCAAAACATTCTCAGACATCTACTTTTAAATTTCTGTCTGGTGATCTGATCCTTCACTTTGCAATTTTTATATTTATTTTTTCTTGTCTCAGTGAAAACTTCCAGTTTAATATCCTGTTTCATCTTCCTTTCTCCACCCACTAAAAATTGGTATTCCACAAGTTTCTGTCCTTGAGTCAATTATTGCTTCACTCAGTAAACTTGCCTTCTCTGAGCAGTTTTTCCAATCTCATGACAGCATTTATGTACATGTAAGTTACTTCCAAATCCTTATGTCTCGTTTCATTCCCCCACCTGAATCTCTGACTCTTAATTCCCACTTCTTACTGAATAATAACACTATGGAAGTTCCATGGGAACTTTAAATTTAATAAATCCCAAAACAAACTTACTCTTTTCTTCATTTGATTTCTCACTTGCATAATATATGCCTTTAGTTCTGTTCTTCCATCTTTTTGGAATGCTCTTACCTTCCCTCACACATTTCATTGCTTTCTATACATTGACAAAACTACTAACCTTCTAGCTTAGATGTCAACTTCTCATTTCCCACACCTAGAAAAATGGATTGCTTCTCTTCTGGATTCCTCAGGTTTTTCTCTCCTCTATCAATGCCATTGCCTTTTATATAACTTCACACATGTGCCTGTCTGCTTCATACCAGGGGAGTTCCTCAAAGGCAAAGACCATGTAACACTCATCTCTGTATCCTGCTATGCCCAGGGCAGTCCTGGTACATAGTTGGCTCTTACCAAATGTTTGTTTTATGTTAATTTTGGTTGACAGACATCATATCATTTGATGCATATCACATATCATCACAACAAAATTATTACTATCCCCAAATTCCAGACAAGAAAATAATGGTTCAGATATGTTAAGTCACTAGAAACAAGGCCTGACAGATAGGAAAGGAACACTTTTAAACTCTATATTTCATCCACAGCCAAGGACTCTTCTTTTCTAGGGTGTTTGTTTTCATTCCAACCTTATAGTGTTTGGACTCTCAACCATCACTAAAGATAATTCAATCCTTAAGCTCCCGCTACACTTATTTACATAGGAAATTTACGTGGACTCTGTCCCTGTTCTTCCACCTCCTCCCAATTCCTTTCAAAGAACAGGCCTAAAACACAGCAATCAATTCATTTGACTAATTGATATATCCTAGGCTTTCTACTTTGTTTCCTCATGATGTCTATATAAGCTATGTCTAATACTAGTTCAATGCCACCTCTATGCTTCTCTGCCCCTTTTGTTTACACAAGCAAGTCATCTCCAGCTTGGCTTGCAGCTAAAAGAGCATCACAGAGCCATGTATCTCCCCAAGAGCTAGGTGTCATGGGGAGAGATGCTCCAGGCTGTTTTCCCCCAGTCCTGGCCTGTGACTCACAGGTGGGTATTGTAAAAAGAGGCTGAACTTTATCTTAATAAACTTGTTTGATTCTGATAAAGATTTTCCTCAGCTTTGCCAGTGAATATATTTGGCATATGTCTTAGCAGAACCTGAGATAAAGCTTACATGCTGGTAATCCAATCTCACGGCAACAATTATGTACATGCAGGTTACTTCCAAATCCTTATGTCCAGTTCCATTCCCTCACCTGAGTCTCCGGGAACAGGAGTTCCCAGAGAGGACAAAATTGAAGAGGGTGAAAATCCAGTGTGAGAGGGTATTATTGAGCTGTGGACATTTGGACTTCGATTTCACTAGGACTGTCCGTCTGAGCAGCTGGTATAGAACACCCTTCAGAAACGTCCACCTCAGGGACGGAAGTGAGTAGCATTTGCCACAAGCTCACGTTTCCCATTGGACAAAGATTGTTCCATGGAATATTAACTCCCACTGACTTCTAAGTTGTGTATATGGATGACAATTACTTTCTGTACCAACCATCGCTATTGTAGTGTTGCACCATCCTAATGCAGAAAGCAAGCAAGGGGATATTAGGTCACATTGGTGTGAAGCTAGCTGCCCTAGCAATGGCTGGGCTAAAGAGTGGGCCCAGCAAATGTGAGATGATGCACGTGAAGAGTCCAGTACAACAGGTGTGTCTAGTCTCAGTGACAGGACTGCACCAGAGTTTCCTTTAGGAGCAAGCAGAGAGCAGGGAGGGCAGTCAGGATGTATGCAGGGGAGTGTGAGAGCTTCTCAGAAGCCAGGACCATCAGGGCCCATGCCACTTACAAGAAGAGTCAGAGGGCTCAAAAGGAGTCCTTGCCACAGAACTGCTAGCAAAGCAGAGCGATAGCTGGAAAACTGTGTACTGGATCCAGCTGGTCACGTAACTCCAGGATTTTCCAAGTTCTTCTTTGTCTTCTGCCACTGGCCTGTGTGCAGCCTGGCCTGTCAGGGCTAGATAGACATCCACATACTCCTCAAGGAAGCTGAGTGCTCCAGAGATCAACCCACTCCCCTCCCCACCCATGCTTTCCTCAGTGAAGTCAGCCTAGATAAATGTAAGAAGGTGGTGCTGTCCTGCATCACTTCTGCCTCCAGCTGAGCCTCTCTAGTTTAAATCCTCATCTCCTAGGTACCAACCCAGGAGACCAGCACCTCTTACTCCTCTTCATCATCCCTGCCCATCACTGTGGTGCCCTCAGTGTCCTCCCGTGGTTTATTACAGGCAGCACTCCATGACTTGGCCGGACGCCACATCTCTTCCCCCAACCCTTTGTAAAACCTTCCATTTGTGTTGTTTGAGCCTATGGTAGGCCAAGTAATGTCCCTCCTCAACAAAGATGTCCATACCTTAAATCCTGGAATCTGTGAATACGTTACATTACACAGCAAAAGGGACTTTGAAGATTTAATTGTTATAGGCCTTAAAATAGAGAGCTTATCCTGGATTATTCATGCAGGTCCGATCTAATCACTAGAGCCCTTAAAAGGTAAGAAATTTCTCCAGCCAGAGTCAGTCGGAGATGTGACAAAAGAGAAGCAGGAAAGGTGAGGGAAAAGTGGAGGTCAGGGAGATTGAAATGTGGAAAGGACTTGACCCATCATTGCAGGATTTGATGATGAAGTGAGCCATGAATGAAGGGAAGCAGGTAGCCTCCAAGAGCTGAAAACAACCCTCATCCAACAATCAGCAAGGAAACCAGCAAGACCTCAATTCTTCAGCCACACTGAACTGGATTCTGCCAACAACTCAGAGTGAACTGGACACAGATTCTTGCCCAGAGCCTCCAGAAAAGAACACAGCCCCACAGACATCTTGATTTTAGTCCTATGAAAGCTATTTCAGACTTCTGAGCTAAAGATACTGTAAAATAATAAATTTGTGTTACTTAAAGCAGCTAATTTTTGGTAATTTGTTAAAGCAGTAAAGAAAACTAGTACTGAGCCTTAAGTGTTTCAAAAATAGCTGTTTTGTTTACCTCTGATAAGATGATTGATTTTAAGGTGCTTTGGATTAGCTATCTTACCCTTCTTTGGAGAAGTTGCCTTTTCAAACTTGGGAGCAATATGGAAAAAATGGAAGATTCTGAGACCTGGGTACCCATCACAAAGGAGCCCTGCTCTCCACCATCAAACTTAAAACCTTGGGATTAACGTTATCAACATGAAGGTACACAGCAAAAATTGTTGAGGGTTCCCCAATCTTTATGGTTAGCATTACCTCAGCCAGCCACCTATGCTCATCCCCATTGCTTAGAATCCTGAGAAATGTGCCATTGGGACACTCCAGACAATTGCACACCCTGCTTCCTAGGATCCCTCATCATTCTCTTGTCCTAAAGGTCTGAACTGGGCAGATTCGTACTCCCCCCTTCCTGAACTCCTGATTCCCCCTTGCTCTGGCTTCCTTTTTTCTCTTTCCTATTTAACTCTTTTAGACCTGGCAGGGCACTTCCCAAACAAATGACGGGACCTGATCCAACTTTCACTTTTTCAGAGAAGTGGAAAAGGGAAGCCAGGAAGCAATGAGAAATAGTATCACAATTTCCACTTCTCCTATCAAAGGATTCCCTATCCAGAAAAGGAGATAAAGGGGGTAATTACTCTGTGATGTTCCCTTTGGATCATCTTGTTCATGACCCCATTAAAGTCCCTCTCTGAGACTAGAAAGGAAAGAGAAGAGAGGGGAAGAAATAATGGATGTGTAAAGCAAAACAAGAACAATGACTATTAGGTTCCAATTATTCATCTCTTAATGGATATGAGAAAAACACCATCCTCCATGAATAACTGCAAAATCTGACTAAACTGACTGTTTCTCTCTTATTACAAAACCTCCTGTTAATTGATTAAAATGCACCTCTGCCAAAACCCTTGTATAATCCTCCTCCTTGGCAAACACCTTTCCCCCTTTAGCACACTTTTCACAGCACCTAGGTAGCTCCAGTCAGTCGCCTTCTACCCATATATTCAAACTGAGTAGTTGTTTTTATTATTTTGCATGCCTTTAGGTCATGTGTCTTGTCCAAGTTTCCTTTATTTCTTGGCTAATGTGACAGCCTGGTCTTAACACTGGATACCAGTTACATCTGGGTTTCACCTATACTTTTGATCTGTATTTCCAGATTATGCCTTACACTTGACACATCACCTTTGGTAAGAGTTCAAACTCATATATCAACTCTCCCTTGATTTCAACTAAAACCGGCCCACATTGTCACCTTGGTCCCTCAGGCAGAATGTGAAAATCTGATACCATTCTCTTTCCAGACAAGTGCACTCTATAAAAGGTAAAATATATAGGAAATAACAAATGGATGCTAAAATTAGTGGGTGAAATTTATGGAGAAACAGGAAAACTATATCTCCTCCAAAATATATATTTATAAAGGGAAAATAGCACCTTTTCAGCGAGAGACCTGGTAGGCACCACTTTAACCAAATGATCAATGTCAACATCAACATTTATAAGACATCAATGTCTTGTACTCCCTGATATGATGTACAGACATACCTTGGAGATATTGCAGGTTCAGTTCCAGACTACCACAATAAAGCCAATATTGCAATAAAGCAGGACACACGAATTTGGGGGTTTCCCAATGCATATAAAATTTATGTCTATCACAGATGTAGAGAAAAAACTAGTGGTTACCAATGGGAAGAGGGAAGGGGCAAGATAGGGATAGGGGATTAAGACGTACAAACTATTATGCAGAAAATACATAAGCTACAATGATATATTGTACAACACGGAATATAGCCAATATTTTATAATAACTATAAATGGAGTATAACCTTTAAAAATTGTGAATCACTACATTGTACACCTGTAACTTGTATAATATTGTACATCAACTATATCTCAGTGAAAAAGTTTTTAAAAAGTTATATCTACACTCTACTGTTTATTAAGTGTACAATAATATTATGTCTAAAAAAAAAAAACACTGTACATACCTTAATTAAAAAATACTTTATTGCTAAAAAATTTGCTAACCATCACCTGAGCCTTCAGCAAGTCATAGTAGTAACATAAGTGATCACTGGTCACAGATTATATCATATCAAACATAATAATAATGAAAAAGTTAAAATATTGCAAGAATTACCGAAATGTGACACAGAGACACAAAGTGAGGAAATGCTTTTGAAAAAATGATGCTGACAGACTTGCCTGATGCAGGGTTGCCACACACTTTCAATTTGTAAAACACACAATATCTGCAAAGAGCAACAGAGGGAAGCACGATCAAACAAGGTCTGCCTGTACTGAGAAAGCCATATCACATCAGTGGGGTTTTTACCCAAAATGTATAATCTCAGTCAGTCATGAGAGAACATCAAACACAAATTGAGGAAAATTGTACAAAATATCTGACCAGCACTCTTCAAAATGGCCTGTTTGTAAAAGACAAGGGAAAAGAGGAGCTGTCAGAGATTAGAGGAAACTGAGAAGACAACACAGCATCCTGGACTGGATCCTGGAACAGAAGAAGAAAATCAGTGGAAAAACTGGTGAAATCAGAATAAAATTTACGGCTTAACTAATAGTATTGTACCAACATGAATGTCTTAGATTCAATCACTGTAATATGATTACATGAGATAGTAACAATAGGGGAATCTAGGCTAAAGGAATAACGAATATTGTTGCAACTCTTTGTACATCTAAACTTAACTTTTTTATAAGTTACCTGTATGACGCTGAAAAATTAAACTCTTTGAGTCTCAGTTTAGTCATCTTTGAAAACTTTTAGATCAATGATCCCCAAAGATTCAAACTGAAACAAAGAGAAAAACAATATAATAAACAATTAAAACAAGAAAATGAAGACTGAAATGTGTACATTTATAAGACAAATCTTTCATATATAATTTTAATCTTCAAAATAACCAAGATAATCATATGTGACAAAGGAGTAAAGGTTCAGCAACATAATGAGTAAAAACACTTATCACACATAGTAAGCACTCAATAAATGTCACTGTTTATGACTCAACAAGGTAATTTAGCCTAGAAAGTAAAAAGCGGTACTTTGGATCCAGGCCTTTTAGACTCCTAATATAGTTCAGAGAGGAGGAGGAGTAAATTAGGGAACAGTCTGGAAAATAAAAAAGAACTGACATTCTACAAGAGACGATTTAGAGAAAGTCAAAGAAGACTGGAAAGTCAACAACGATGCAAGAAGAGAAAAATCCCTGGTGGAGTAAAATCTGAGCGTGAAGAGGATGATTTAAGTGTATTTGAAATCCCATGACTCTAGGACCATACATTCAACTGGATCAGCTAAGTGGGGTCAGAATCACAGGACCACTCCTCCCACCCTCTGCCCACGATCAGAACCAGTCAAACAGATCAGATGACTAGGGCTATATTCATCCCCTTCTCTGTGTATCTCTGAATAAACAGTGGTAGAGACTAGGTAGGCTGCCTTAGACTTTGCTCTAAAGAATTCCAACTTTAAATGGTGTTGAAAATGGGCTTTTTGGATTGGTACAAAGAACATACGCATCTTAAAACAAGTTCAAAAGAGTAATCAAGGAACAGTTTGATAAAATACAGAGGAGTTCTGCTTCTAGTAAGGGCAGGCTAGGGTATTTGAACTAATTCTCTAGCTGAGAAAAAATAAAATGCTGCACAAAATATTTTTAAATGTTTTCTTTATAGTATCAAAGGCAGTGATGTCACCAAAATGACAGAATTGGAGACCCCAGCCTCCATTCCCCAACAAAGATCAACAATTAGATAGCTTATCCATGGTTGAAAGCAGCTCTGGGAGAGCTCAGGAGTCCATTTAAGAAGCTTCAGTAACACAGTGAAACAAACAAACAAAAAATCTGAGAATACCACACAAAAGGGGTAGAAAGAATACCTTCATTTTGCCTGCATCATCCCATCCCCCAGGCCAGCACTGCTCAGCACCAAAAGGAAACCCCCCAACTCAAAAGAGTTTCCTTTGCCAGCAAAGGGCGAGTGGGGTGAGCAATCACATTCCCCACCTTTCAAGGCACTGCATGAAGGACCTGCTTTGATTTCACCCCAACCAAAGACCGGTAAAGCTGAGACACCTAGAAAATGCTAGGAACAAGGAAGAACGGCAGGGGATACCAGTATCAGCCACACTGTGGGAGCCACCATGGTTCCCCGTGGCCTGCTCTTCAAAGGACCCCAGTAGCCTTCACCGCTGAGAACAATAGCCCTGGTGGATATTTCGGGCACTCCCAACTTTCTTCACTGAGAACCTTGCCGCAGACCCCAGGACACTGCTTTGCAGAGGACTCCAATGGCTTTTCGCCCACGAAGAGACCAACAGTCAGCACAGCCATCCTGGACCCTCTGCAGATTTCACTGCTAAAGTTTTCTCCACATTTGCAGATACCCGCTGCAAGAGTCTTTCCCCACCCCAACCCCTCTCCCCTCCCCAGAGCCCAGGATCCCTACAGGGACAGCCAGCTCCAGCCTCTATGGCTGTGGGCATGCAAGACACCAGTCTAGACACTCAGAGCTGACGCCCACCACCACGCACTCTTGGCTAGCCTCAGCAGCTCAGGAGAGTACACTGACAGCCAGGGCCCCCAGAGCTGTTTGTGAGCCCAAATGGATCCAATCCTGACTCCTGTCACTGGCCAGCACCAGTGGGCTCACTTGCAGCTAGCCCCTGCCGCTGGGTCCCGGCACACTGCCATCCTGACTCCCATCATGAGTCTCACTTGCCACGCAGACACGCTTGCTGAGAAACTGCAGCAGCACGAGTGTGTGCTGATAGCCAGGGCCCCACAGCTGCTATTGAGCCTGCAGTTGGCCTTGTCCTCTGCTGACGGCCGCAGCCCTTGCCACTTTGTGTGTCTGTAGCCGGCCCTCACCACTACACAGACACCTGCAGCCAGACACCTGCATCCAGGCCCCTGCAATAGAGCATGTGCACACCACCCACTCCTACCTGCACTGGTCCCTGGCTGCTGGATCTGGAAGTGTTGCTGAGGACCCCAGCAACCCTTGCAGCCACTGCACATCACCCATGGCTCTCTTGCCAAGGCCACACTGTGGGCAGTGTGTGGACCCCAGCAGCCTGAGCTGGTGAGACATCACACCGGCCCTAGCTGGAACCCTCCCATGCCCCTGCACTTGGTTCCCTGAACCCCTAGACCAAGGGTCACAGCATACTCCAGGGTGTCCCACCCCCAGGTGAAGGTCTTTCCTTACTGAAATCAGTCCATAAAATCTGAGGTGACTGCTTCTTCAAATGCACAGACACTGGTACAAGGCTACAAGGACAAAGAAAAATCAGGAAAACATAACTCCACCAAAGGAACACAATAAACTTCCAGTAACAGACCTTGAAGAAATGGAGATACACGAATTACATGACAAAGAATTCAAAATAATTGAAGAAGCAAACTCAGATTAACTCTGGATGGCGCTATCTTCATCCAGGGCCTCTGAAAACTTAAACAAATAATTCTCAAAGGCCATGAGTGACACCGAACAGTTTTCAGTTATATAAGGAAAAAGGATAACAGGAATGAGAGCCAACAGACAACAACAAGGGGCAGAAACGAATCCCTAAAAACTTCAGATACTGACACCATTAGAATCGATTTTAAACCACTATACTTACTATTTAAAGAAAATAGAAGTTAAAATATCTGTTTTTAAAAATGACAGCATTTGAGGAAAACAGTTTTGAACTTGGTATGCAAGGAGCTTGGAAGTCATCATTCCCATCCTCACAAAAAAAGCTGAACAAACTGAAAATCAGCAGCTTAGATCCATCAGAGAATTGAGGTCATAGGACACACTGATACTCCCATTCTGGGAGACAGACAGGTAGATGTAAAGAATCACGACTTGAAACAAAAACCTGCCCAGGAACCAGTACTGGAGTAGGAAAACCTAAACTGTAATTGATGAATTGCTGGAGGCTCAGTGTGGGCAATCTGAGAGTTAAAAATTCCAGAGAGGCTCAGTATTTGGGGGTACACACACACTTTTGTGAGTTTTACCTCCAGAAGCTATATCAAGTTCACACAGTTAATGTTAGAGAAAAATCCCCTTGAGAAACCATTTTAAAATACACCAGAACATTCTGTTCTTCTTAACAAGGCCTGCCTTTAAGAGGAACTATTTTAACAGAGCCTATCTGACCTGGAGGTAAGGAAACATCCAATTCCAGCCCATGCTAGCCCTCCTGCCTCACCTAAAGGGGAAGAAAACAACAAGACAAAACAAGAAGCACTTGTGAAGGTCACATCCCAGGAGGCCAGGCTCACTAAAAGACTGACACCTAATCATAAGACTATAGAATACTTCTCTTCCCCCGCACCTTACATCAATAATGTTCCTGTGTAATAACAGGGAAATACAACTGGAAAAAAACTTCCTGTCTCAGATCTTCTTTAAAAATTGTATAGGGAAATCAAAAAACAAGAGGGAAACAAATATAGGATACCAGAGTAAATTTTAGCTTCAACATTTATAATTACAGCAAATAGTAAAACACAGCCTAAACCCTAGCCAGATAAACATATAACCTCACATTAAAGGTCTATTTACCTGTTTATTTTTACCCAGAAGATCATATCTGTCTATGAACAACAAAATTACAAGGCATACTAAAAGAAAAAAACATAATTTGAAGGAAAAAAGTAATCATCAGAGCCAGACTCAGATATGGCAGAAATACTGGAATGTTCAGACCAGGAATTTAAAATAAATATGATTACTATGCTAAAGGATCTAATGAAAAAAAAAGTAAACAGCATGCAAGAACAGATGGGTAAGGTAAGCAGAGAGATGAAAACTCTAAGAAACAATCAAAAGCAAATTATAGAAATCAAAAACACTGTAACAGAAATAAAGAATGCCTTTGATAGTTTCATCAATAAACTAGATGCAGCAGAGGAAAGAATCAATTTACTTGAATAAATGTCAATAAAAATTCCACAGGGAAATGCAAAGAGAAAAAAGGAAAGAAAAAGACATCACAGAATATCTAAGAACTGTGAAAAAATTACAAAAGGTATAACATAGACATAATAGGAATCCCATAAGGAGAAGAGAGAAAGGAATAGTAGCAATATTTGGAGCAATAATGACTGAGAACATCCCCAGATTAATGATAGGCACCAGACTGTAGATCTAGGAATCTCATAGAACACCAAGCTCATGATAAATACCCAAAGGAAAAAAAAAAAAAAAAA
>RJWK010034822.1:0-22478 GCA_004363435.1 Platanista minor | reverse complement strand
TTTTCTCTATTTATTTCTCTATTTATTATGTTATTTTATACCTAATATATAATAATCGATTTCACTATTAATTAATATTAATATTCTATTAACATATATAAAATACGTTGTCTATTATTCCTATAATAAATCTCCAACTATATCTCCTCTGGGTTCCATTTCTCTGGAGAACCCTGACTAATCCAGTGTCCTAGCTGCTTCTTTGTACAATAGAGAAGCAGAAATTTTGTCTCAATTGTTCGGTTATTAATTAATAACTAGCAAACAAGCAAGAAAGCCCACGTCCTAAACGTACAGGCTCTTGAGGAAGAAAAGCCCAGGTTCAAGTTCTAGCTTCTCTTTTCACCAGCTCTGAAGGTCAAGAGCTCCCGTGCCATCAGGTGGGGCGGGGATAACAGCCTCATTTCATAGAGGTCACCTTAGACAGTAGCTGAAAGTCCCTGCTGAGTGGCTGGGAAGTCAAGCCCTTTGCGGTTTGGATGAGGGTGTGGATGGGTGAGGGTTTAGGCAGTGAGAGTGGGTGTCAGGCTTCCTTCTCACAGCAGCCGTTCTTCACCAGGACAGAACGAGAAATACACAGGTGACCCCACTGTGCTCTTGATTAGCAGGTTCCAGACCCATTGCAGCATGTTCTCTCTTCCCAGAAATGAGGCAGCCTATTGATTCTACTTTGAAAAATCAAGATCTCATTTCAGGGAACATAACTCCCTTCCCTTTGCTCACAAAGAAGCAAGCTAAAAATTAGAAATACCTATGCATCCCTCTAAAGCAATGATGCAGATGGGTTGAGGCAGTAAAAGTGACAGTCCCAGGATTCCATTTTTACAATAACCCTTCTCCCTGGGGCATCAATATTAATCCAGTCATGCTTTCCAGGAGGGTGAATAGCTAAATCTGCAAAACCCCCAGGGACAGCTTAACTGCCAGTCATCAACTCCAGGATCACACAGTGATGCGTAGCCCTCCTGGGCAGAAATTCTAGCAGATGCAACTCCACACTTCCTAGTAGGCAGAGGCTGCCGGGGGGGATAGTCAGGAAGGAAAGACACTTGGGAGTGCATGCATAGGACTTCCTCCTTTCATTTAGGCAACCTGAGCCACTCCACCGGACTCCCTAAACCATCACTTAAATTCCCATCCTGTCCTCCCTACCCTCCACAAACACTTTCCTTCTGGCATTCTGACAGAGAGAAAAGCCAAGAAGAACAGTGGCCAAGATTCTGCAATTTATATGGCAGCCACTTGCAAGAAGGTGCTTAGCTAATGCCTGCCCTCCTCTCTTCTTCAAGAGCTCCCAAGTTCTATTCTGCACCTTCTCCCCACTGGTGCCTTCCCCACCCCTCTCCAGCCCCAAATGCCAAGTCAGGGCTTCTCCTGAGTCCCGTCCCTTTTCTTCCAGAAAATTGTCACTGTGGAGCACAAGTATCTTAATTATTTAGTTTGAACTGAGAAGTGTATTCTTTTCTAAGAATCAGAATACTATGTTGATATTGCCCAAAATGTAAGTCTAAACAGATACCTCTAAACACTAAACAGAGTAATACTAATAAATAGCACATTCAAAGATAAAACCTATAGGGTCAATGTTTCTAGATTTTGTTATGCTTTTTCCTTTCTTTTACTGATCTCAATCACAGCTGACTATGATCTTGTTAGATTCTCTAGTCTTGGAATAGAATTATCTTTTGTAATTCCTTAACCATATCTTCTTAGAGTCAAAACTGTCCTAGGACATCAAGAGAGGATTCTACTTTGCAGTCAAAAATCCCTACAGTGGGGGCTTCCCTGGTGGTGCAGTGGTTGAGAATCTGCCTGCCAGTGCTAGGGGATATGGGTTTGAGCCCTGGTCTGGGAAGATCCCACATGCCGCGGAGCAACTGGGCCCATGAGCCACAACTACTGAGCCTGCGCGTCTGGAGCCTGTGCTCATCAACAAGAGAGGCCACGACAGTGAGAGGCCCTCGCACCATGATGAAGAGTGGCCCCCGCTTGCCACAACTAGAGAAAGCCCTCGCACAGAAACGAAGACCCAACACAGCAAAAATGAATAAATAAATAAATTGAGTTTTAAAAAGCTCAGCTCTCTTCTACTAGCAGCAAAAAGAAATAGAGGATTCATAAGGGAGCAGTCAAGTGTTGCTATAAGAACCCAGATCCAGCCTTCCTTTAAAAAAAAAAGAAAAAAAAAAATCCCCCTCCTCAAAAAAAGAACCTTCCTACACTCTTGGCAGGAATGTAAATTGGTACAACCAGTATGGATGTTCCTTAAAAAACTAAAAATAGAGCTGCCATATGATCCTGCAATTCCAACCTGAGCGTATATCCAGAAAAGATGAAAACTCTAATTCGAAAGGATACATGCACCCCAATGTTCACAGAAGCACTATTCACAACAGCTAAGACATGGATATAACCTAAATATCCATCGACGGATAAATGGATAAAGATGATGTGGTACATATACACAATGGAATATTACTCAGCCATAAAAAAAGAATGAAATAATGCCATTTGCAGCAGCATGGATGGACCTAGAGATCATCATACTAAATGAAGTAAGTCAGACAGAGAAAGACAAACACCATATAATATCACGTATATGGGTAATCTTTAAAAAATGATACAAATGAACTTATTTACAAAACAGAAATAGACCCACAGACATAGGAAAGCAAATGTATGGTTACCAAAGGGGAAAGAGGGGGAGAGATAAATTAGGAGTTTAGGTTTAACAGATACATGCTACTATATACAAAATAGATAACAAATAAGGACCTACTGCATAGCAGAGGGAACTATGCTCAATTTTTTTTTTTTTTTTTTTTTTTTGCGGTACGTGGGCCTCTCACTGCTGTGGCCTCTCCCGTTGCGGAGCACAGGCTCCGGACACGCAGGCTCAGCGGCCATGGCTCACGGGCCCGGCCACTCCGCGGCATGTGGGATCTTCCCGGACCGGGGCACGAACTCGCATCCCCTGCATCGGCAGGCAGACTCTCAACCACTGCGCCACCAGGGAAGCCCTGTGCTCATTATTTTTAATAACCTATAAGGGAAAAGAATCTGAAAAAGACATATCTATATAACTCTATCTATCTACCTATATAATTGAATCACTTTGCTATATACCTGAAACTAACACAACATAAATCAACTCTACCTTAATTTTGAAAAAATAAAATAAAATAAAATCCCCCTCTTCATGGAACTGGAAAGTTGTGGAGGCTTCTAATTTTGGAAGGTAGGGTTATATTTTTATGTCAACATCTTGTCTGGTATCTGACTTTGTGAATGCTCCTTTTCTAGCCAACATGCATTGAGCGCACATTATGTGACCAACGCTGTAAGACCCAAAATGATGGTCTTGATTCTTACTCATGGGAAATCACAGTCCCTGGCTCTAGCCAGCTATAGCTGCTGCAGTGCACATCCAAACAGAGCAGGGGAGCAACAGAAGATGAGGACGAGGTTAATTAGAGGAGGCAGGAGAGGCTGATTAGAGCAGATGCTGCTAGAGCGGAATCTTGGAACATGAGTATCTGAGCCCCAGGTAGAGGGAGACAGGTGTAGGGGTAATGGAACACATGGAAACTCCAGGCAGAGCAAGCAGTGTGGACCAAGACAGAGAAAGAAAATGCAGCCTGGTGTGTCTGTAACGGCCAGAGGTATTAGTGGTTCTTTATCCCAAACCAGAGATGAGGTCCTGTGGAATAAATGCTCAACGCTTTCTCAGCCTCTTCTTGGGGCGGACAGGTACCAACCCACAGCCCATGCTGCTTCCAAGAAAGAAGTTTGAATTCTCTATAAAGTCCAAGAGAACATCAAGCCCACATGCTTCTGTGAATGGAATATTTAACCTTGAGCCAGGGAAGAAGGGTTTTGGGTCTTGAGGGACAGAAGTGATGCAGGGCTCAATGCAGAGCTCAAAGGAAGATGGCAGGTCCTTGAGTTTTAGGAAAGGCATCTTTTTTAGGTCTTTAAGCAGGTTTTTTTTGTTTGTTTGTTTTTGTTTTTGTTTTTGTTTTTTGCAGTACGCGGGCCTCTCACTGCTGTGGCCTCTCCCTGTTGTGGAGCACAGGCTCCGGACGCGCAGGCTCAGCGGCCATGGCTCACGGGCCCAGCCGCTCCACGGCATGTGGGATCTTCCCGGACCGGGGCACGAACCCGCGTCCCCCGCATCGGCAGGCGGACTCTCAACCACTGCGCCACCAGGGAAGCCCCAGGCAGGTCATTTTGATGGCCAGCCCTTAATCTGCCTTCAAATACATCCTTTGGTGAAAGGACTGTTTGTCTCCTCTGTTTAGTTTACTGTGGGGAACTAAATATGCCTTTAATATTTATCTGTGCTGTGTAAACCACTTCTACATGCAGCCTTTTGAGGGAAATAACCAAGATCAATGAAAGACTGACATATACTAAATGAAGAAACAAACAGAAATATTTATTTCTCTGTCCACAGACCACAGGGCCTCCTGAGGGTGAGAACAAATTGCCAGCAACACTACAGAACTCCAAGCAGGCACTGACTGTGAAGGCCAGGGCTGTACTGATTCATTTCTTCCTTTATATGAGAAAGATCTATGCAAAAACATAATCAAAGGAAAATTATTTATATTTTAAATGCAGTTTCTTCATGACTTCTGGGAGTCAATGTCTCAAACTTTATTTTGTTTGGGGTTATAATAACTAGGCCATTGAGTACTAGGTGATTTTAATACTTTATCCTATTAAATTCAGACTCCTTCCATTTCAGTACCATTACTGACATTTCACACATTATGAAACAAGCAAGGTGAGAGCTGGGGGTGGCGGGGGGTGGGGGGTGGGCTACCTTGCCCGACAGCCTCTGCAGCAATGGTTCAGTTTGCAAGATTCATCTGGCTTCAAACACGATGCCATTTTCCCATAAACATCGCTCTCCGTGAGTTTCGAACATGACTGAATATATAAATCTGTAACACACAAACATGAATACTGCATGTCTTAGGTGAGCTTCCCCAGAAGCAAATCCTGAAAGAAGGATCAGGAGCAAATTATCGATTAAGGAGAATCTAGTAAAAGAAAGACAGACACAAAAGGAGAAGACAAGTAAAGGTGTGAGTTCTGACAACACCCTACAGAAGCCGCTTCAGCTGATCTTGCAGGGGAAATCAGGAATGTAATTTATGTTTAGGGACGTCGCACCCAGGTGAGGGAGCCAGGCCTCCATGACCTTGCAGCTGTCGGTGACCAGGAAGGGCTCCCCTGGGATGATGTAGACTCTCTGCAGGAATCATCCCATTGGCCTGAAGACAGTACTTGAAATAAGGCAAGAACCCACCAAATTGAGGGGAGAATTGCATAGAAACATTAAAATGGATCTCAGAGGAGGCATGCAGCTCACCGACAAGGCTGTAATATTTCAAAGGAAATGCTCACCACCAAAAATAGGAGCAGGGGTTCATTCTCCAACAGGTAGATCCACAAACAGCACCAATACCAGCCCCTTCCTAACTGTCCTACAAACAGAGGTTTGGACCTTCAGGCCCTCTTTTCTGTCCCTTCCCCTCCCCACTGGCTACTGCATCAATTCTGACCAAGACAACACTGGGCCTTAGATTTGGTGTCAACAGGTGCTGGAGTGGGAATTAGGGGAGGGGGTCTTTCCTTAAGCTTCAGGTACCTTTTTAGGATGCCTGGAGTATATCCCCTGGACCCCCAGGACCCTCCAAGCTTCAGCCTATTTCTCACTGTGCTTGCCCAGTCTTTGTAATTTTTTTTTTTTTTTTTTTTTTTTCGGCACGCGGGCCTCTCACCGTTGTGGCCTCTCCCTGTTGTGGAGCACAGGCTCCGGACGCGCAGGCTCAGCGGCCACGGCTCACGGGCCCAGTCGCTCCGCGGCATGTGGGATCTTCGCGGACCGGGGCACGAACCCGCGTCCCCTGCATCGGCAGGCGGACTCTCAACCACTGCGCCACCAGGGAAGCCCAGTCTTTGTAATATTTTGACAGGTCTGGAGTCTCTGCTTGTTTCTTGCCATTTCCCCTTTCTGAGAAGCAGAGCCTAACTCCTGTATGCCATGTTGGAGAGCTGCATAGTGTAAGGTTATCAAGGTTATAGAGACATTGGTTTGCAACTTGCTTCTGCCACTTATAAGCCCTGGATCTTGGGTGAGTGACCTAATTCCTCTGAGTTTCCTCATCTGTTAAGTGGAGAATAATAAGATTAGCTCAGGACTTCTTTGCTGTTGTGAGACAGTAAATTTCCTTGCTACATAGCAAAGTGTTACAAACCCTAGTGTTATATAAACCCATCTCTGGACCATCTTAAAATAAATGCTTTTAACCTCCCCCATTTTGTCTTTTCCTCCCTTTCTTTCTTTCCTTCTCCCTCTCCCTCCCTCCCTATCTCTCTAGCAATAAACTGAGAGAGACAGAAAGAGAGAGTCAGAGAGAATATCCTTGAAAGAGATCAGATGGGGACCCGTCACACACCAACACAAAAGAGTAGCACTGTTCAGTAAGATACTTGATATTCACTTAACTGCTAAGAGCAAAGAAGCTTGGAAGTTACCCACACTGGAGTTCCTCATTGAATGAGGTCATTGGTCCTGTTGTCAAACTGAAGTTCAAGTTCGCGTGCCTGATGCACACTGAAGCAAACAGAAACAAACAGAAATGTTAGAGTTTGGAGCAAAGGTCTATTGCAGGGCCAAGCAAGGAGAATCCACAGCTCTGCTCAGAAGACCCAAACTCCCTGAATGGTTTTCTGGGAAGACTTTTTAAAGGCAACATTTGGGGTGAGGGCTGCAGGTTGTGTGTGGCTTTCTTCTGATTGGTTGGTGGTGAGGTAACAGAGCGGTGTTCCAGGAATCTCGTGCTCAGCCTGAAGTTACCATCCTCCACCTGAGTTCCTGTACACCAGTGGTCCCCAACCTTTTCTGGCACCAGGGACCAGTTTCAAAGAAGACAATTTTTCCAAGGACTGGGGCAGGAGGGGGTGGTTCAGGCAGAAATGTGAGTGATGGGGAGCAGCAGATGGAGCTTCTCTAGCTTCACCCACCACTCACTTCCTGCTGTGCGGCCCTCTTCCTAAGAGGCCGAGGACCAGTACTGGTCCGCGACCTAGGGGTTGGGGACTCCTGCTGTAGAGCAACTCAAAGATGTGTATCAGATTGTTAACCCTTGAGGAGAAACTAGGACTCCGTTTTATCACTAAACTCTTTTGTTTCTTGACTGCTCCTCCTTTGAGTCTGCGTCCCTTCCCTCCCCTAATTAGTAACTGCTTGGACCTGCTCATTGGAACTAAGGGAAGGTCTAGGAGGCTGAAGCCTTTTTCTATGGACAAGAAGTGGGGGACACAGAGGAGTTTTTGTACCTGGGAGAGCCCCACAGGTTTCTGCTTGCTTTCAGACCCTCTACTCTGTGGTCCCATAGCACATTGTGCTGACACTCTCCTAGAATTTATCCCACCGGATCTTGATTGTCTGCTCCTGTATTTATCTTCCTAGTGAATCATAATGGTAGGGAAACAAGTTTACTCCTTTCTAATCTCAATCTCCCAGCAGTTCTGACATATAAAAGGCACCGACACAGAGTAAGTGAATGAACAAATGAACTAACTAATGAAAGCCATTTCAGAGATTGTAGCATGGTGGGTGAGGATGTCTGGTCCAATATGGTGGATATGTATGGCCAAGTGAGTCAACTTATCAGATCTTTACAATAATTTGACATTGGAAAATATAGCAATATATATTTATTGACTTGCTCAGAACCATATGCATCTTGTTTTGACACATCAAAAATAATTTTAAGTGAACTTTTACATGATGCAAATGAGCATCCAAAACAAAGTAACACAGAGAAGAAGTCAATTTTCTCATCTTGAAAATTGTTTATGGGAGAGCCACATGTGTTGTGTTGAAAGAAAGCAAGCTGCTATTAGCTCTTAATATATGTAGACATAAAAGCCATTTAAGATACTTTTTTAGGGCTGGTAAAAAAAAAAAATGAGAAAAGAAAGTGAGGTCTTCACCTTGAGTCAAAGTTGAACGTTAGCTCCTTGAACCATCTTTTTCACTTGGCATTCAGAGTTCACTTCCTCCTGGATCTTGCTATTCACTCCTCTCCATCCCCTTCCCAGGTTCCTCCTCATCTTCCCAACATCTAAATTTTGGGATGACCTAGAGTTCAGTCCTCACCCCCTCTTCTCTCTATATTTACTCTCCAGGGGATCTCAGCCCCACCAAGGGCTGCAAATAACATCGATACACTGGGGACTCTCAAATTCTGATGGTTTCCAGCCCAGATTCCTCCCCTGTCCCACCCTAAACTCCAGACCCACACATCCAACTGCCCACTCATCAGTGCCACTTGTTTTCTATTCTGTTGATAAAATACAGAAAACCCTAACCCACTTTTCATTTATCTCCATTTGGGGGGACCCCCACCCCAAACATGCTCTTCCCTTAGTCTTTCTATTGACTTGCTCAGAACCATATGCATCTTGTTTTGCATATGCGAATCACCCACTCCTGGTTGCCAGTCACTTAGGACAAAATCCTGGAGTTGTCCTTGTTATTTTTAATTTCTCAAACCATATCACAAGCCACCATCAAGTCCTGTTGGCTCTACCTTTGACATATATCTAGAACCTGCCTTTTTCCCCATCACCATTCCAGCCCAGTCTCCCAAGATCTTCCACCAAAGCCATTTCCATAGCCCATCACCTGCTTTTCCTGCTTCTTCCTTACAACCTTCCAGGTTATTCCCAACATAGCAGGTTGAATGATTTGGTAAATGAAAGTGTAGGGGAGGAAAAACTTAACTCTTTTTCCCTCTACCTCCCTAGTTTCTCTGGCTAGGGCTCTGCAAATTAGACTGACAAAAGAAAGATGAACAAGAGGAAAACAAACAGCAGTTTATTAATGTGTGCATTCACATGCATATGGGAGTCATCTGTGGTGGTGACTCATAGGGGTGGTTAGAAATGGGGCTTAAATAGCATCTTAACAAAAGAACAATAACTTTGTAGAGAAGTGACAAGACAAAGAGGAAGGGAGTTTTGAACTTGAGAAGCAAATTGTGAGAAGGTAAATATAGGGAGGAAACTAATGTAAACTAAGGACAATTTTAGCAAGATTTGCTATGTAGATTCTTCTGGGGTCATCTTTGGGCTGATAAGCACCTGGAGTTTTCTCCTGGGGATTAAGGACTGTCTTGCTCTTCCTGGTAGAGAGGGGGAGGGCAGAGAGATTTTCTTGTGTCTGCTTTTTCTCAATTGTCTTGAACTTAAAATAATCCTTATGCCAGCATGGTACATCTGAGGGGAGCATACTCTGAACCCCTTCAAAAGCCAGACCATGCCTCTCTTCTGCTCCAAACCCACTATGAGCTGCCCACATTTTTCATTATTCAGGGTGGCCATAAAGTTTGGAAACAGAGATGGTATTATTTGATTATACTGTCATACTATGTTAAATGACATTTATTGTATATTCATCTGTTTCCTGTAGCCACGCTGTAAAACCCCAAATCCTTACCAGGACCCACACAACCATGCATCCACATATAAGATGCCTTCACCTCCTCTCTTCCTCATCACTTACTTCCTCTTCCTGTTCTGTGGCCCCACTGGCTTCCTGGCTCTCCCTTGAGCATGTCTAGTTCAGTCATGCCTCAGGCCCTCTTCCATTGCAGATATCTGATACCTATAAGGCTCATCCCTTCTCTGTTCGATTGTCACTGTATCAAAGAGGCCTTCCTTGACCACGATATCTCTCTCTATCTGCTTAACTGAGTTTATTCATCACTGCCTTTATCACTATCTGACATAAATGTAAGTTCCATGAGAGTTTTTGACACTTAGTACATGCTTAATAAATATTTGTTGAATTAATGAGTAGCTTAATTAATGACTATTCAAGCATGACAAAGGACTCGAATGAGATTAATTTTTCAGTTTTAGTTCATTACATGTTAGGGGGGCATAATAGACTATGGGATTAATCTCAAAGGCTTCAGTTTGGCTTCTCTTGTGAATGTCAGGGATCCTTCTACACTTGGAGCTCCTTGAAGACAGCAACTATTCCTTCATCATCTTTATATCCCAGGCTACCAAATGATTTGTACATAATCACTACCTAATAAGACATTATTGAATGATTAAGTAGATGACCAACTAATATTTTAATCAACTGAAATCAGACAAAAAGAACTTGAGAAATTATGACACATCCCCAATTAACACTGTTTGCAAAAGGAGAAAGAAAAAAAGTTTACATTTAAGGAAACAATCTTCCTTAGATACACAGTTGTGTTAGTAGGTGTTAAACTTGAAATTCAAAAGCAACCTTTCTATCTCCCTTAATAGGCAACTGGAATGCATGCCCATCTTTTCTCTCTTCGCAGGGTGAGGCAAAGAAAGTTGTAAGAGAGAGAAGCCAAAGGACTTTCATGTTTGGGAACTGGTGGGATGTTCCCAGATGCTCACGGTCCCTGCAGATGTGTGATGAGGAGAAGCTACATGATACAAGAGAGGAATGACTGGGCAGTACCCAGGTGGGCTCATCTTCTGCCAGGCACACATCTTTCTCTTTCAAGAACAAGGTAAACTTTTCATAATTTGAAAACTGAAACTCCTAACTGTGCTTTCTCTGGCTTCAGCCTCCCAAATTGTGTGGTCAACACAGACTGAGCAGGGGGAGAGCCAAGAGTGCTTAAATGTGTGTTATCACCTGGGTCCATCACTGGGTTTCCTGCTGCTGCCGTTCAGTGGAATGGGGTAGACAGAAACCACTGCCTTTGGTGCAGCCCCTCACACAGCTGTAATTGTGTGTTTCCTCACTGATTCCGTTCTACCAACTCACTTCCCACCCACACCCCCTGCCTTACCTTCTTTCAGGTGATTAATTGTGGAACTTAAAAAGGACACCCAGCTTGGAATTCAGGACAGCTGAGTAAAATGGAAAAATATTTGTTTGGTATTAATGGGAAAGAAAATGTAATCAGCAGGCATTTAATTCCTTGAATATAGTGTTCACTTCTCTTTAAACTTAGTCCTTGATATTGTGATGAATGCCCCCACCGTGGCATGCACCTCATCAGGACGTAGTAAAGGCATCCTTGCTTCTTCTTCATGTCCTGCTATTTTCTACAGCAAAGAGGATGTGAGGGGGAAAACAATCATATGGAACTGGAGTGGGTTATATGGGGTACCAGGTAACAGGCAGAGTCCACACTCTGGCTTTGTAATCTCCTTCTCCCTTGCGTCCGGGTGAGAGCTCTTTGCTTTTTCTTTCTTCCTGCCTTTCCCTGCCCAGGGCATGGTGGTATCAGAACCTCCTGACTGTATTTTGGGGTTTCCGTAACTCTATGCACTGTAATTAGGGATGAGACCATCCAGTTCTCCTACATTTTCTCAGTGCTGTTTACGGAACTTCAGCATGCACTTTATGCTATAAGGATATTGGGATAGAGACTTGTGTAGATTTAAGTGGCACCAAGATATCCAAAGTGCAAAGATCCATCTGGGAAATGTGAGCAGGTTCTCTAGAAGGGTCCACGTACCTTAACTTGACAAGAGTCTTCAAGAAAGAATGAGTGGGTGACAGAGCAGACAGCAGAAGCAAGTAGAACTACAATCCTGCTGCCTGTGGAACAAAAACCACATTCACAGAAAGATAGAAAATATGAAAAGGCAGAGGGCTATGTACCAGATAAAGGAACAAGATAAAACCCCAGAAAAAAAATAAAGGAAGTGGAGATAGGCAACCTCCCAGAAAGAGAATTCAGAATAATGATAGTGAAGATGATCCACGACCTCGGAAAAATAATGGAGGCAAAGATTGAGAAGATGCAAGAAATGCTTAACAAAGACCTAGAAGAATTAAAGAACAGACAAACAGAGATGAACAATACAATAACTGAAATGAAAACTACACTAGAAGGAATCAATAGCAGAAAAACTGAGGCAGAAGAACTGATAAGTGACCTGGAAGAAAAATGGTGGAATTCACTGCTGTGGAACAGAATAAAGAAAAAAGAATGAAAAGAAATGAAGACAGGGCTTCCCTGGTGGTGCAGTGGTTGAGAATCTGCCTGCCAGTGCAGGGGACATGGGTTTGAGCCCTGATCTGGGAAGATCCCACATGTCGCAGAGCAACTAGGACCGTGAGCCACACCTACTGAGCCTGCGCATCTGGAGCCTGTGCTCCACAACAAGAGAGGCTGCGATAGTGAGAGGCCCATGCACAGCGATGAAGAGTGGCACCCACTTGCCACAACTAGAGAAAGCCCTGGCATAGAAATGAAGACCCAACACAGCCAAAAATAAATATAAAAATAAATAAATAAATTTTAAAAATAGAAATAGAAATGAAGACAGCCTAAGAGACCTCTGGGACAACATTAAACGCAACAACATTTGCATTGTAGCGGTCCCAGAAGGAGAAGAGTGAGAGAAAGGACCCGAGAAAATATTTGAAGACATTATAGTCGAAAATTTCCCTAACATGGGAAAAGATATAGCAACCCAAGTCCAGGAAGCGCAGAGAGTCCCATACAGGATAAACCCAAGAAACAAACATGACAAGACACATATTAATGAAACTGGCAAAAATTAAAGACAAAGAAAAAATATTGAAAGTAGCAAGGGAAAAATGATGAATAACATACAAGGGAACTCCCATAAGGTTAACAGCTGATTTCTCAGCAGAAACTCTACAAGCCAGAAGGTAGTGGCATGATATACTTAAAGTGATGAAAGGGAAAAACCTACAACCAAGATTACTCTACCCAGGAAGGACCTCATTCAGATTTGATGGAGAAATCAAAGCTTTACAGACAAGCAAAAGCTAAGAGAATTCAGCACCACCAAACCAGCGCTAAAACAAATGTTAAGGGAACTTCTTTAACCGGGAAAAGAAGGAGAAGAAAAGGACCTACAAAAACAAACCCAAAACAGT
Organism: Platanista minor; assembly: GCA_004363435.1. Taxonomy (NCBI): domain Eukaryota; kingdom Metazoa; phylum Chordata; class Mammalia; order Artiodactyla; family Platanistidae; genus Platanista; species Platanista minor. Next base: position 9,535 of record RJWK010034822.1, on the reverse strand, counting down.
TAAGAAAATGGTCATAGGAACATTCATATCCATAATTACCTTAAATGTGAATGGATTAAATGCTCCAAGCAAAAGACATAGGCTTGCTGAATGGATACAAAAACAAGACCCATATATATGCTGTCTACAAGAGACCCACTTCAGACCTAGGGACACATACAGACTGAAAGTGAGGGGATGGAAAAAGATATTCCATGCAAATGGAAATCAAAAGAAAGCTGGAGTAGCAATACTCATATCAGATAAAACTAGACTTTAAAATAAAGAATGTTGGGCTTCCCTGGTGGCGCAGTGGTTGAGAGTCCGCCTGCCGATGCAGAGGGTGTGGGTTCGTGACCTGGTCTGGGAAGATCCCACGTGCCGTGGAGCGGCTGGGCCCGTGAGCCATGGCCACGGGGCCTGCGCATCTGGAGCCTGTGCTCCGCAACAGGAGAGGCCACAGCAGTGAGAGGCCCGCGTACCACAAAATATTAATTAATTAATTAATTAAAATTAAAAATAAAAAAATCTATTAAAAATAGTAACTAAACATTATTAAATACTTGCTATGAGTCTGGCACTGTTCTAAATACTTTACTTGTATAAACTGACGGAATCTTTACCACAAGCCTATGAAGGATTTCTTCTTCTTTTCATTCTGCATGTATAATATCTGAGCCTCAGAGAGGTGAATGGGTAAACTGAGATTCCAGCCCCAGAATCCCTATTTCATGACCACTAATGCATAAGGTGTACATTATAATTAATAGCACTGGACCAGTGGCCAGCAAACCTGCACTGTTTTTGCTTTAGGGACCTCGTAGCCAGAGCAAAAGAAAAACAAAAAGAAGAAAGAAAGAATGAGTGGGCACCAGATGAGAACCCTAAAGGAATCATTAGAAATATATCTCAGGTTGTTTTGACAATGGCCCTTTTCATAGTGGAATGCAGCCTATTATAAGAATAGAGGTGGCTGAACGTGTGTGACAAATGATACCTAGTGGGAAATTATGGCTTTAAAACTCTTTGAATGTTAGCTTCTTCAGCTGGACTTGAAACAACACATTTCTTGGCTTCATGATGCCAGTGATGGCTCCAGAAATTCTCCTTTCTCCTTGTGTTCTCTGTGTTACCCTGGTGATTCCAGGAGTCCATGACTCTCATGGCTTATCAGGAAGGGGGGAATGACCTCAATAAAAATGCTAGGATAATTGCCAAAATATACAGCAAAGTCAAAGTGCAATTTCATGTTTTACAGCCATCTAAAGATAAACATTATATAGTCGTGGGCCCTCATTACAGTTGTTATTCTATTATTAATAATAGAATATATAGTCCACCTTCTTTTTCTCTTTTGAGAAATGGTTTCCTCTACTCTGCCCTATAGTTTCCTTCCTCACCAGAAAATATCACTAATTATGTTCATGTTATGACTTTTGCAAATGTTATCTCAATCAGTTGAATTCCATCCCATCCTGCCTATCTAATAACTTCTCTATCTTTAAGGTTCATATAAACTACCATCTACTTACAACACCCTTGATTTAGTTCTTTTCTTTTATCTTACAAACACTTTTATAGGTTTTACGAAATGTCAGGACTATTCTAAGTGGCTACAAGGACCAACTCTGTGAAGTTATCTTAGATGACCTGCCTTCTGTTCTGAAGCCCTGTATCCCACCATAGTGTAACCCAGTGCTTTTGAGACACTTGGAAAATCTCTTAAAGGCCTTTAAGAGAATGAAAGTTCGGGCCACACACTCAGAGAAAATATTTTCAAAGAACAAATCTCATAAAGAACTTGTACTGAAAACATGCCAAGAAGTCTTAAAACTCGACAATAAGAAAACAACCCAATTTAAAAGTGGGCAAAATATCTGAGCAGGCACATCACCATAGAAACATACACAGATGACAAATAAGCATATGAAGAGATGCTTAATATCAAATATCAGCAGGGAGATGCAAATTAAAACAACAGTGAGATGTCACTACACGTCTATCAGAAAGGCCAAAACCCCAAATACTAACCATGCAAAGTGCAAGGAAGGATGCAGAGCAACATGAATTCTCATTCACTGCTGGTGGGAGTGCAAATGGCATAGTCACCTTAGAAGACAGTTTGATGGTTTCTTACAAAACTAAGCATAGTCCTATCATATGATACAGTAATTGTGCTCCTAGGAATTTACTCAAGTGAGTTGAAAACTTAGATCCACAGAAAAACCTGTGCGTGAATGTTTATAGCAACTTTATTCATAATTTGCCAACAGCTGAAAGCAACAAGATGTCTTTTACTAAGTGAAGGGATAAATAAACTATGGGACATCCAGACAATTGACTATCATTCAATGTTAAAAAGAAAGGAGCTGTGGTACACCTATACAGTGGAATATTGCTCAGCCACAAAAAAGAATGAAATAATGTCATTTGCAGCAACATGGATGGACCTAGAGATTATCATACTGAGTGAAGTAAGTCAAAGACAAATATCAAATGATATCACTTATATGTGGAATCTTAAAAAAAAATTGGTATGGGGCTTCCCTGGTGGCGCAGTGGTTGAGAGTCCGCCTGCCGATACAGGGGACACGGGTTTGTGCCCCGGTCTGGGAAGATCCCACATGCCGTGGAGCGGCTGGGCCCGTGAGCCATGGCTGCTGAGCCTGCGCGTCCAGAGCCTGTGCTCCGCAACGGGAGAGGCTGCGACAGTGAGAGGCTCGCGTACCACAAAAAAAAAAAAAAAAAAAAATTGGTATGAATGAACTTATATACAAAACAGAAATAGAACAAACTTATGGTTACCAGGGGGGAAGGGGGAAGGGATAAATTAGGGGATTGTTATTGACACATACGCACTACTATGTATGAGGTAGATAATCAACAAGGACCTACTGTAGAGCACAGGGAACTCTATTCAATACTCTGTAATGACCTTTATGGGAATATGAGCATGGAGACGAGCTGAGAGTATGCCCTGTTCTCACCCATCACAGCCATCTGCAGCCTCAGGCTGTCCCAGAGACTCAGTACTGGACCACCTGCCAAGAACCATCCCAATTAGGAAACTGGGGGAGAAAGAAAAGGAGGGGCAGAGAACTTGGGAGCAGGAAGGAAGGGAGCCAGGACTCTCCCCTTGGAATCCACCTGACTCCTGGCCCCACTGCCCCGCCTCCTTGGAATCCCTTACCCTTCCTGTATCCCAGCCTTCTGCTCTCTTCTCTGTATTCTTGGATACCCCGTACTCTAACCCTCCCTCCTCCCTCTCCCCAAGACAGTTGTGTGCAGGAATCTTCTCTACCCTTTTGGGTTCCCAGTAGGGAGGGGGTTGGAATTTGTATACATATTACCATTCTAAATATCTCTGTTATCCAACACCATCCCTTTGATAGGACTAAGTTGCGCTCCATCCTCCCATGTAGGATTAGTGAGAACATTTCAAATTTGGGGGAGGGGTGGCTGGAGAAAGTCCCAAACTTTTTCTAAGGCAGCGGTGCCTGGAGATAACCCCTCCCAGGCCACCTGCCCAGGAGAGCAACAGGTGGAAAAAGAGCAGTTAACTGAACCTCCCACGATTTCCTTGGTGCCTCCAAGGAACACTCCAAGGGATCTTGAAAAATCATTCTCATTTTAAAAGCACGGGGATAAACACATTATTTTCAGGTTTTCACATGGGCACACAGAGACGTGTCTGGTTTCAGCTGCTGTGCTGGTCTAGCTCAGGAGCAACAGCGAGTCACTTCCAATCTACAATTTTCTGCTTATGCTGGCAAAGGCAACCCCCTTGGGGCTGGAGAGGAAATACTGTATTTACTCATATAACTCTCCTCTTCTCCACAGGTGTCAGACTGCTACAGGAAGTGAAATAGAAGGAAATGCCCCAGCAAGCACCCTCTCTGCTGTTCTTCCAGCCCAGAGCCAGGAGCACAGGAGAGGGGATGCGGTATAAATTAAACATAGCTGTTGACCATCGGAGTGTTGAGAGTCCATGGTGATTATGATAGATAGTCAGCCTGCAAAGGTCTGCAACTGCTATGAAATGCAACTGGTGACACTTGGTAACCTCTGACATTTCTCCTGAAACATCAGAATGAGGGAGGGATCCTGGCTTTTAACCTATTGCCTGCCAAAAAGCACTAGGACTTTTAGACTTCATTTATATTCTTACGCAACCTTTTAAACTCTCTAGTTAGGTGGAAATTAAAAAGGCTTAGAGTCACATAATCCTGGGTTCCAATACTGTGTTGTATTGTATTGTATTCTACTAACTCATCATTCTGAAACTTGGTAAAAACAGGGTCAGAATCAGGCAAATCAAGCATATATCCTGCCTTTTGGCTATGAACCATACTTTCTAAATAATTGATGAAGGAAAAATTCTTATTCTAGAAAACTGCTAACTAATGAATGTACCAGGAATGATAGAATTATAGTAATCACCATTTTACAACACCTAATGAAATAATCAACATGGACAATGAACATGGTTTTGGCTTCAAAACCATGAGTGAGAGGTTCATGAGGGTTTTTGCAAAGTGTGGCTCTGATCGACTACATCTGAACCTAGTTATCAACTGTAATATTGACAGAAAGGAGACACCAGACATCATGTGTTCCCTGAAGTGATAAGACGGTCACTGTACCACTTATGAAGAAAAAGTTTTGCCCAAAGAAAATATATTAATCTGAATCTAATGATGCCACTAGATTGTCCTGCCTGTTTACTGAAAACATGTGGGATAAAGGAATGCATTAAACAAAATCAAGTGAAATAATCAGCCCAATAGAGAATGTGAGAAATTCCGCAGAAGAAACAACCAAGTGTCTTCAACAAGTAATTGGCATGAAAAAAACAGGGAGGAAAAGGAATTGTAAAGGTAAAAAGAGCCTTAATAGGCATATTAACCAAATGCAACGTATGGACCTATTTGAGATCTTAATTGTTAAAAAAAGCAACTTCAGAAAGACATTATGAGACAATCAGAAGAAAGCAAACATGAGTTGAGTATTGGATGATATTAAGCAATTATTAAGGAATATTGTTAATTGTATTTCTTGTGCTAATAATATTGTTTGTGTATTTACAAGTTCATATCTATTACAGACCCAAAGTAAAATGCATACAGGTGAAATAATACTACATCTTTGATTTGCTTAAAATACTCCTCTGCCCAAAAAAAAAAAAAAAAAAAAATATGGGGGATGATGGTGATGGATGAAAGAAGAATGGCAAGATAGTGATAAATTAATGATACTGATATTTGACATTGAATATTGATGTTAGGTGCTATTGGTGCATATTTGAAAGTATTCAAAATAAAGATGTCAAATATCCAGAAAGAGCAAAATTAAAACCACCAGATCAATAAAATTTAATAAGAATTTATTTTGCATATAAGAACAGTTCACAAACTGTTCTGGAGCTTAAAATCTAAACTGATGTGAAGTTCAGAGGCATGATGTTACAGGATGGCTTATAGAGTGAAAATGAGGAAAATTAAGAAAACAATTCCATTACAGTTGCAAAAAAAAGAATAAAATACCTAGGAATAAATTTAACCAGGGAGGTAAAAGACCTGTACACTGAAAACAGTAAGACTTTGTTGAAAGAAATTGAAAAGGACATAAATAAATGAAAAGGTATTCCATGCTCATGGATTGGAATCATTAACATCGTTAAAATGCCCATATTACCTAAAGCAACCTAAAGTTTCAATGTCATCCTTATCAAAATCCCAAAGATATTTTCACAGAAATAGAACAAAACCTTCTAAAATTTATATAGAACCATAAATGACCTCAAGTAGCCAAAGAAATCTTAAGAAGAAAGAACAAAGCTGAAGACATTACACGCCCTGATTTCAAACTATATTACAAAGCCATAGTAATCAAAACAGCATGGTATTGGCAGAAAAACAGATACATAGATCAATGATACAGAAGACAGAACACAGAAATAAACCCACACAAGTATGTGTAATTAATTTATGACAAAGGAGTGAACAATATGCAAGGGAGAAAGAATTGTCTTTTCAGCAAATGGTGTGGGGAAAACTAGATAGTCACAAGCAAAAAAAAAAAAAGAAACTAGATCCCTATCTCACGCCATACACAAAAATTAACTCAAAATGGATTAAAGACTTGAATGTAAGACCTAAAACCATAAAACTCCTAGAAGAAAACATAGGCAATACACTCTTTGACACAAATCTTAGCAATATGTTTCTAGATATGTCTTCTCAGACAAGGGAAACAAAAGCAAAAATAAAAAATGTTACTACATCAAACTAAAAAGCTTCAAAACGAAAGACAACCTACTGAATGGAAGAAGATATTTGCAAATGATACATCCCATCAGGGGTTCATAACCAAAATATATAAAGAATGTATACAACTCAACAACAGCAACAACAAAAATAACCCAGTTAAAAATCAGGCAGAGGAGCTGAATAGACATTTTTCCAAAGAAGACATACAGATGGTCAACAGGTACATGAAAAGATGTTCAACATCACTAATTATTAGGGAAATGCAGATCAAAATCACAATGAGATATAACCTTATGCCTGTTAACTGGCTATTATCAAAAAGGCAAGAAATAACAAGTGTTGGTAAAGATGTAGAGAAAAGGGAACCCTCAAACACTGTGGGTGGGAATGTAAATTGGGGCAGCCACTATGGTAGAGAGTATGGAGATTACTCCAAAAAGGAAGAATAGAACTACCATATTATCTAGCTGTCCCACTTCTGGGTATTTATCCAAGAATAAGAAAACACGAATTTGATAAGATATGTGCACCCCTATGTTTATCACTGCATTATTTACAACAGCCAAGATATGGAAACTACCTAAGTGCCCATCAACAGATGAAGGTATAAAGAAAATGTGATATATCAGCAAGTCTTCTGAGAGTTTTCCTTTTGAATCCAGGCCTAGGTGTGTCCTTCTCTCATGGATGTTCCTTGAGGTCATAGATTCTGTCTCATTCATGTCTACATTCCTAGTAAATAATGCATTTAGTGTGGACAGGACACTATGAGTGTTTGTTGGCTAACTGAACCAAGAAATGAATTAATGAGTGCTGCCTGATTATCTAGTACCTTTAAGGCATGGTCAGTGCGCAAGTGTGTAATGCAATAAAGTACAGATAGTTAGAACTGTGGTGAAAAGAAAGAGAGTTGGTGAGAAGGAGGAATCTAGTCTCTGGATTAAAATGGAAGGTGGAGAAAAGAGGTACAACTTCCTTTTATCAGGAGTCAGAGGAACAGTGCAAGATGCAGGTGAGATGGGGCAGAGAGAGGCAGATAAAGTCTTTAGAGAAGTACAAAGAGAGAGACAGAGGGAGGCAGAGACAGAGAACCAGAGCACAAATGCATCCTGCTCAAAGTCAAACACCTTTTCAATACTCTCAAGACCAACAGAGCATTCGTTCAAGTTGGAACTTTACAAATTGCACAGAAATGTAGTTAGATCTTTGTTCAGGACTGAAAAGGTCTGCTTAAAAGTTTATTTAAAAGTTTTGCAAAAGCTACTTTTAGGTAATCACATCTCCTCAAACAAGAACCACATCTTTAAGTACAGACAATGATAAACTACATCTAAATGAGGCATTAAAATGTAAGAGAAGAGCTTTGTAGAAAAGCATAAAGGTTAAATTTTTGGAGAGAATATTTAGGATCAGTGAGAAATGTAGAAAAATGGGTGAGATGTGAGAAGAAGACCCATTAAGTATACATCACCAATGGTTTAGAAGAGCTAGAACCAGCACAACAGGGATCGTTAACACAACAGCTCAGCAAAAGAATTTCATTTTGCTCCAAGTGAAAAATTGATACTTTGAGTTCCATTAAAGGAAAATGGCAGTGTAATAGGAAATGTGCTACACACACCATATTTCATTACAGAGAAGAGAAAATCTTTTTTAAAAGCAATATCAAAATCAGAAATGAAGTGATGAGAAATGAAAGGTGTTGGAATGTGATCTATGGTATGCTGCAATTTTTAAAACACTGTACTTTTAAGGCTTCTACTTATCAATAATGGATTAATCATAGAGTTGAGTTTAAGGCAGTCAGTTCATCTTGAAGAAGGGGAAATAATTTGTAACCTAGGAAATGCCCCCCTATGCTGGTGTATAGACAGGAATGAATGAGGTTATTTTTCTTTGCATGTCATGTCAAAAACAGCGTGAATAAATGTGGATGCAATTTTGAACTGTCTGATGCTTTCAGAATTTGGAAGTCTTTTAAGAAATTTGATTAATTTAACATGTCAAACCTAATGGAGAATGAGTTCAATTTCTCCAAAGAACAATTAGTCAACAGAATAAATTAACATGATAGTCACGCTCATTTCCAAAGATAAAACACTTTTGCTGCTCTTGTTGAACTTGCTTCTTTGTTCTCTGAAGGGTTTCTGTGACATAATTCCTTCATGGACCCAAATGCTTAGAAGAAGGTGCCCTCATTTCTCACCTGGACCACTGCAAAAGCCTCCTAATTTCTCTCTCTCTAGCCACACACACCCACATCATGTCTGCTCTCCATCTACTATCCACACAGTATTTCAAAACTCTCTGTTTCAACCCTTTCAATAACATTCCATTGCACTTGGGATAGACAAACAGGAGTTCTCACTGCCTCCTGGGCTCTGGTACAGCACCTGTCCTAATCCCCACATCCTCATGATCATCCTTCCAGCCCTTCCATTCCTGCCTCCAAAGCCACCACTCTACAAAAAATTACTCTTTCCAACACCACTCCAATTCTCCTTGTCAGATGCAATCACTCCTTCCTGCCATTTGTCTTCTCATCAGCATCTGACACAATTGAGGGCCCCATTTTTTTTTTTTTTTTTTTTGCGGTACGCGGGCCTCTCACTGCTGTGGCCTCTCCCGCTGCGGAGCACAGGCTCCGGACGCGTGGGCCCAGTGGCCACAGCTGACGGGCCCAGCCACTCCATGGCACGCGGGATGTTCCTGGACCGGGGCACGAACCCGCGTGCCCTGCATTGGCAGGCGGACTCTCAACCACTGCGCCACCAGGGAAGCCCCAAGGGTTCCATTCTTTAGAAGCCACTCGTTCCTGCTGGTATTTTAAGAACCACCACCCAGGCTTCCCTCTACCACGTTCACCACCAGCTTCCAGTATTAGTTTTTATCTTCCCTTCCTCAGCTACATCTTTAAATTATGGAGCCCATTTCACTAAGAACTAGACTTCCTGTTTTTCTCTATCTGCGTTCTCTTCTTGTCTGATGCCAGACTGTCCCACAGCTTTAAATACCATCCGCATGCCAAAGGTACTCACATTCATGAATCTAGGTCCAGACATCCTCACTGAATTCCTCATTAATGTATTCATCTATCTACTTGACATCTCCTCTTGAAAATCAATAGTCATCTCAAATTCACCTCAATCAAAACAAAATTCTTTTTTTTTAACATCTTGATTGGAGTATAATTGCTTTACAATGCTATGTTTATTTCTGCTTTATAACAAAGTGAATCGGCTATACATATACATATATCCCCATATCTCCTCCCTCGTGCTTCTCCC
>RJWK010034821.1:0-22479 GCA_004363435.1 Platanista minor | reverse complement strand
AAAAAAAAAAAAAAAAGAAAAAAGAAAAAGTATAGCTTCACCATCCTTACATATAGATATTTAATAATGTTGGCTACTTCTATGGCTTTTCTTACATCTTAGTATTTAAAGTTCACTGATGTGGTAAAAAAAAAAAAATACAAAACATACACAAAGAAGGTAGTAGCAATAACAATTTTCTATGCGAGGATTTCACAAAATTACCTCACTACCAACTTCTCTAGTTGTAATTTAGTGAGAGAAAATGATCATAGATGTTGTTCAAGGATTTGAACTACTAACCATCAGCTAATTTATGGTGTATTGCTAAAAATATCTAGTGAAAATTTCATGTCAGAAAAATGCATACAATTTTTAAACGTCAATGAAAGTGACAATATACTCCAGGTTTTATTCCTTAATATCACCTCTTCTTTTCTATTTTCAACAGTGGATTTAATAAAGAAAGTATTAAAACAGTCAACTTCCATGCTAGGAAGCATAGTCTATGTACATGGAAAAGGAAGCATTTTGGAATATTATAAATCATATAAACATTGACCTTCCTGACTTCAAAAATGCAGGTTGAATTTACTGAAGGAACCAGGTACACCTAAGAAACACAATAAGCTTAATGAAAGCAGCTGAATATTAAAAGCTCTTACCATGGACAAGATTTTAAATGAGAATACAAAAAAATAATAAATTGCAGACATGTAACTATAAAACTTAAATGTTATTTTATTTTATTAAATAAATGTCATATCCCTAATATACTTATATGGAAGTACACATATTCACAAGACCATGTGACACAGATCCTAACTATATCTGACTTATAAAGTAGTGAAGTAATGTCTACCACCTGCCATATAAGCTGTATGTATTTACAAAATATAAAACGGGTATCACACAAATGGTGGTTTGCTTCTGGACTGATCAATCAGAAAAATGCGTAGTACTTAAGCACTAATATAGATTAAATACATAAAATGCACATGAAACAATTTATTCATTCACTGAAAAATATTTATTGAGAGATTATAGTGTGCCAGGAACCATTTAAAATAAGTAAAATAAGTAAAACAGACATAATCCCTGATCTTATTGATATTCCTTTCAAGTCTATTAAGTGCATTGGCATTGCAATGGAAATAGGTAAATGCCACTGTCAAGTAACACATTTGGATAAAAATTTAAAGTAAAATTTTATTCATGTTTATCTATAAAAATTAATTGCAAACTAACATTTTTACAAAATTTTTACTTTAAATTTATGTTTTAAAATGTTGTGTATGTGTTAAGCATATAATTATATGCTTAACATATAATTAAGTCTAATATACAATTTACATAATATGTAAAATTAATACATAAAATATATTTTATTATAAATATTGTCACTATATTTTAATAAATTTCAAAGAAAAATTATAGATTTTCTTGTTTCATGGATATGATATGTGCTTTTAGTTGCTGTGGCTATGGTGAAATATAAAATCTAGAACAAAGACTGGAGCCAGATAACATATTAATGAATGAAAAGCATGTCTACATTATTTTTATCAACTACTCATATTTTATTTTACTTATACCAATGTCTTATTGGCTACTTAGAATTATTTCTCTAACTTTATTAAGCTATAATATTCTATATTTCACAGAAAAATTATAGAAATTCTTCTAAATATTTTCATAAAAATAACTTTTGAAAAGATAGTATTACATTAATTGATAAACTTCACAGCATACTCTAAACAGGACACAAGTCTTTAATCAGCAAATTTACCTTTTATTATTCCGTTACCACCTGGCATTCAAGGTCTCACTCTTGCCTATATAATTTATTTTCTCTGAATGTAGAAAGGAGAAGCATCATCACCAAACCTGCTCAGGCGTGAGCTCATTTCCCTTCAACTATCAAATTTAGTACAGACATACCTTATTTTATTTTACATTGCTTTATTGCACTTTGCAGATATTGTGTTTTTTACAAACAGAAAGTTTATGGCAACCCTGTGTTATCAGCGCCATTTTTCCAACAGCATTTGCTCACTATGTATCTCTGTGTTAAAATTTGATAATTTTTATAATATTTCAAACATTTTGATTATTATTATATTTGTTATGGTGATCTGAGACCAGTGATCTTTGATTTACTGTGGTAACTGTTTTGAGGTGTCATGAGCCACATCCATTTAAGACAGTGAACTTAATTGCTAAATGTTAATTGTGTTCTGACTGCCCCACTGACTGTCCATTCCCATCTCTCTCCCTCTCCTCTGGTCTCCTTATTCCCTGATACACAACATTAAAATTAGTCCAATTATACATCTAAGTGGTCAAGTGAAAGGAAGAGTTGCACATATTATCTTTAAATCAAAAGCTAGAAATGATTAAGCTTAGTGAGCAAGGCATGTCAAAAGCCAAGACAGGCTAAACTAGGTCTTGTGCTGAACAGTTAGCCAAGTTGTGAATGCAGAGGAAATGCTCTTCAAGGAAAGGGTAAATGCTGCTCCAGTGAACACATGAATGATGAGAAAGCAAGACAGTCCTATTGCTGAAATAAAGTTTTAGAGGTCTGAAGAGAAGTTCAAACCAGCCACAACATTCACTTAAGCCAAAGCCTAATCCAGAGCAATCTTAACTCTCTTTTATTCTATGAAGACTGAGAGAGATGAGGAAGCTACAGAACAAAGATTTAAAGCTAGCAGAGGTTGGTTCATGAAGTTTAAAGAAAGTATAAGGAAAGAAGCCATCTCCAGAATATAAAAGTGCACAGTGAAGCACTATATATTGTTGATACATTAGAAGATGCCAGTTATCCAGAATATTTAACAAAGATAATTAGTGACAGTGCCTACACAAAGCAACAGATTTTCAGTGTGGATAAGAAAGACAGCCTTTTATTGGAAGAAGATGCCATCTGCGACTTTAATAGCTGGAGAGGAGAAGTCAATGCCTGCCTTCAAAGCTACAAAGCTGACTCTCTTGTTAGGGGCTAATGCAGGAGATGGCTTTCAGCTGAAGCCAATGCTCATTTAACATTCCAAAAATCTTAGGGCCCTGAAGAATTATGCTAAATCTACTCGGCCTGTGCTCTAGAAATGGAACAACAAAGCCTGGATGACAGCATATCTCTTTACAGCATGGTTTACTGACTATTTTAAGCAGCTGTTGAAACTTCATGTTCTGAATAAAAAAGATACCTTTCAAAATATTCCTGACAATGCACCTGATCACCCAAGAGCTCTGATGGAAATGTACAATGAGATTAATGTTTTTATGCCTGCTAACACAATGTCCATTCTGCAACCCATGGATGAGGAAGTAATTTTCACTTTCAAATCTTATTCTTTAAGAGATACGTTTCATAAAGCTATAGCTGCCATAGTGATGCCTCTGATGGATCTGGATGAAGTCAATTGAAAACATTCTGGAAAAGATCCACCATTCTAGGTGCCATTAATCACATTTTTGATTCATGGGAAGAGGTAAAAATATCAATATTAACAAGTATTTGGAAGAACTTGATTCCAGCTTCCATGGATGACTGGGGGTTTCAAGAATTCAGTGGGGAAGTAACTGCAGATGTGGAAAATAGCCAGAGAACTAGAATTTAAAGTGGAATCTAAAGATGTGATGGGATTGCTACAACCTCATGATAAAACATTAATGAATAGGGAGTTGCTTCCTATGGATGAGCAAAGAAAGTGGTTTTTTGAGATGGAATCTAATCCTGGTTAAGATGCTATGAAGATTGTTAAAATGCCAACAAAAGATTTAGAATATTATGTAAATGTAGATGATAAGCCAGTAGTACGGTTTGAGAGGATTGACTCCAGTTTTCAAAGAACTGTGGGTAAAATACTATCAAACAACATTGCATGCAACTGAGAAATTGTTGGTGAAAGGAAGAGTCAAATCAATGTGACAAAATTCATTGTTGTCTTCTTTTAAGAAATTTCCACAGCTGCTCCAAACTTCAGCAACCACCACCATGATCAGTCAGCAGCCCTCAACATCAAGACAAGACTTTCCACCAGCAAAAAGATTAAGACTTTCTGAAGGCTCAGATGATGGTGTGTATTTTTTAACAATAAAGTATTTTTAATATAAGTATGTACATTGATCTTTAAATATAATGCTATCCACATTTAGTAGACTACAGTGTAGCATAAACATAATTTTTATATGCACTGGGGAACCAAAATCTTGTGTCACTATCTTTATTCAGATACTCACTTTAGTGTGGTGGTCTGGACCCAACACTGTAAGATGTTTGCAGTATCCGTCTACATTTTCATAATAGTCTATAATGTACCAGGTATTGAACTGAGCTCCAGGATAACAAGGGTTGCAGAAAGCATCTATACTTTAGAAGATTGTGATTTCATAGTAAAATATACATTTCAGACTTTTTGTGGTACAGGTAGTTAAGTTACAACTTGATCCACTCCTAATTATAAAAATCATAAAATTTGTAGTATTTTAGGTCTGGCTTCTTTCATCGAGGATAATGTTTTTTGAGATTTATCGATGTTGTCTATTGTGTTAATAGATTTATTTATTTATTTTTATTGCTGAGTAGTATACCATTAAATGGATACCCTACTTTGTGTTTATCTATTCATTAGTCATTGGGAGTTTGATTTGTTTCCAGTTTTTGGATATTACATATAATGCTGATATGAACTTAACACATACATGTCTTTATGTGGACATAGGTTTTTATTTTTCTTTGGTAGATAGCTTGAAGGGAAAATTACTAAATCATATAGTAAATATATATTTAACTTTTTAAGAAATTATTTTTCAACTTGATTTTAATATTTTTATATCCCTACTAATAATGTGTGAAATCTTGGCTTCTCTAAATTGTTGATAATATTTGGTATTGTCAGTTTTTTTAGATTATCACCATTCCAGTGGGTATTAGTGATATTTCACAGTGATTTAATTTACGCTTCCCTAGTGACTAAAAATGTAGAACTTCTTTTCATGTGCTTAATGGATATTTGTATGTCTTCATTGGGGAATTATCAATTCAAACGTTTTACCCATTTCCTATTTAGATTGACTGGTCCTCTTATGGTTGACTGGTCCTCTTATATTGATATATGTACTTTATCAGCCATATGATTTGCAAATATGTGCTTTATCTGTGACTTGACTTTTCATTTTCTTAATGGTGCCATTGGAAGAATCAAAATATAGGTTTGTTAGCATACTCAAAGTTCAACCACTTCTCAAGACTGACTTTCACTCTATGCCAAGCTCCTTCAAGTCCTCTCTGGGCATGCACACAGCGTTTTCATTAACCAGGGATGTGTGGATGGCTTTATATAGCCATTCTGCTGAGCTATCAATTCCAAAATCTTTTTAATCTTTTAAATTTGGACTCATTCTATTTTAAATCTTTTTCTCCAAAAAGCAAATTTAAATTTTGTTTTTTATTATTCCTACATCTCATACTTATCTTACTTTCAATAATCTAATCATTTCTTTATTCCTTTTATATAGTGTCAATTTGTTCCATCTATGATAGATGACATAGTCTATATGCTTCCTTCTCACTCTTCCTACTATACCTTTCTCCCCATTCTTGTTCATTATTATTATTTTTTGTATTACAGTAGCTTATAATGTTTATGTTATGTATTGGAAATTAGTTCTATGTTTAAATGAATTTAAAAAAATAGACTTTTAATCATGCTTTCACTTTTCACATCTTGGTTGGTAAAGCTGATCCTATATTATTATTATTATTTATTTTATTAATTTTTTGTGACAGGATTATTAGAACTGTGTTCTCTGTGTCTGCATACTTGAAAATATGTCTCTTTCCTTTATACATGGATGATGATTTATATGCTTTGCACAGCATTTGGGTCCCATTTTTTCCCCAGAAGATTTGTAGACTTCAAAGTGTCCATATATTAAATGTTGCTTTATAGAAGTTTTAAACCAGTTCAATTATTTTATCCTTTTGTAGGTTATTTCTTTTGTTGGGAGGGGAGATAGAGGGTTTAGAAATCTGTATAATTACTAACCTTTGAACTGCCTTTGTTCAGCTACCATCAGTATTAATGGGTCAATATTAGTTTTTTTTCTCATGAATTCTTTCCTTTCAAATTTTAGACCAAAAGTTCTTTTTAATATTAATGTAGTTTTATTAAATTACATTTTGAAAGCACTTCTCTTGTTCTTTCTCTTGTTTAGGGCATTAGTTATTGTATTGAATCTTCTTTTTCTACTTTCTATTTTTCATTTCTTACCAACTATTAATATTTTTAACTTTTATGTTCCACAGTATTTTTAATGAAACATGCAAACCAATGGTTTTAAACTTCATAGAATTCTTTCATGTTTTTCATCAATATTTTCTTATTTCAATAAAACTATGTTGGTCAAAAGTTTCACTTTGAATACCACATTTTAATTATGATATCTGTTGTTTCTCACATACTTTTTTTTTGTTTCTTTATTTTGCCTAGTTAACATTTTTGCACAATATATTTATCCTTGAAAATCAGAATTTTTCTTTATTGTCCAACCATTTGATGATGGATGCAGTGGTATAGTGACCAAAGGAATGTGCATTAGTAGTATTAAGCTCAAGATTTGGTCTGTTGCCCACTTTGAAATTTTTAAAGTCTCTCTTCATCCTTAGTGAAATAAAGTGGAGTACTAGAAAGATTAAGTATCTGCCTACTACAGTGGAAAGAATAGAGAATATATGAGCCATATTTTGGTAGTATCTTTTATATGAGATATTTAAGACAATTTTTGAAACAATGAGAAATATCTGTTAGAGAAAGTTGGAAGTTGTAGAGGAATGACTAATATTATAGAAGAGTGAAAGGATATGAAGGGTTCAGAGGCAACAAGAATTGTACTTAGTTTCCCAAGTTGCAAATCAAATTGTTTGGACAAATAAAATCAAAACACAATAAAATACTGACAGTTACAAATAAAATATCATTGTACCCTGTTGTTTCCATAGACTTTTTAATAAAACTTTAAGTAAAATAAATGTGTGTAGGTAAAATGAAATTTTGAATGCACTTCAGTAGAGCATATCTGAACTATGTGTGTAGAAGTGAAACAATCTATGCAAATTTATATGCAAATTTGTATGCTTACATTTTTAAATGCTAATTAATTGCAAACAAGAGCTCAGTAATTATCTAAACTAATTTTGTAAATTCTGTACACATATAAATGCTTGGAATTGACAAGGAGAGCTATTCCCCAAATAATTGGCGTGTTGACAGTCCCTAATCCAAATATCATTTTTTATTGATCAAAAATTAATATTAATTGAAACAAATTTGATGGCAATATGTAAAAATAGAGAACTTGTTTTAACATTTTTTAAAAACAGATATGTGCCTGAATTGGTCAGAAAATCTATGACTTGGATACAGAGGATTTTGGATTTTCTGGGAGCCACACACATACCTTGTAAATATGAAATAAATTAAACTTGACTAGTGAGTTATATTGCATGACAGAACCCTTTCATATATAAATGTGAAGGAAAAAGCCGAAAGTAAAAATACATTGCTGTCTCCTTTGCTTTTGGGTATATAATTACTTACTGCTCTATTATTCCAAATTCATTAGCTATTCATAGGAAGATTGCTCATTGAAATTAATTCATTTGTTAGTGATTAGTATCATATATCTTGTAATTTTTTTGTCTCTGAAATTTACTACCAGGTAATGAATAAGAAAGTGTCTTTTCCTGTCTCACTTGCTTCTAATAGTTTTAAAACTAAAGTATTTTTGCTGAACACATAACATATCCCTCTACATTCCCCTACAGAATAAATATAAAACATTTGACATTTTGTTAATTTCCACTCTTTGTGCTATGTGGATAGCTGATATTAACATGATGAATCTCTAAACAGACACTTCCACTGAAATTACTCTAAATGTTTTTAAGTGAACTCAGAATTGGAAATACAATGTTTATAAAGCTATTCCATGACACATTTTGTATCAGAAGAAACTAGGTAGAAAATATTATCATTGTAAATCTGTTCAGTTTTGCTATATTATTTTAAAGTTTTAGACAGTTGCTATTATTGTTTCTATATTTTGAAAGCATCAGTAATTTTGTGTGAGTTTTCTTGAGTGCACAAGCATCACATCCTACGTTGGCTTACTATAGGTTTTAATATACATTCGGCAAAAAGGAAAGAATAAACTGCTGAAGCATTTGGTGGTCATAATCATATAGAGAATATATAGAGACAAAGACAGTCTCTCATTTGCATAAAAACATGTATAGTAGTTTATTTTTTTAAAAATGGAAATCCAGTTTTATGTAGGGGATTCTGGAAATATTGGGAAAACATCAGAGTTTTAGAATATAATCTATAATATAACCCTTACTCTACAGGTGAGAAAATGTAATTTATCTGAAATAAAATACTATCTACTTCCTCCTATTCCCCCATAAAGAAAACAATGAAATTGAGAGCCATTGGATATTTATTAAGCCAAATCCCGTGATGTCTAGGATTATAAGTATTTGCTCAGAGGATTCATATTTACCTGTACTGCAGGTGAAACATTTAATGATGAAAATTTGGGAGAAGCAGTTTTAAATGCCCCTGGAAATGGTGTTCAGGATACTGGTAGCCTTGGCCAACTCTAATAAATCTGGTAAATATTTATGTATATTCCTCCAGATTGAACAGAGACACAGTTTTAGAGAACAATATTTATGAAGAGAAAAGATAATTATTCCTAGTGTGAAAACAGTGAAGATTCTCTTGGGTCTTACTATATAGATCCTCATAAATATGTTCAGTATAGCCTCACAATTTTAAGGTGATAGAGATAGCTTAGTAACTAAGGATCTTCCTAGAAAAGGCCTCCATCTGGAAGCTTTAAATTTTGGTGATTTCCTCTTATATTTAATTTTTCAACATTCCCAAAGTAAAATGGAGTAATCTACAGTATTACTCCATTCAGTATTCAGCCTTCTGAAGTAACATTATAGAGACCTGAAGATCATATTGTTCTTCATACTACTGGCATATACCTGAAAGAACCATATCCTATGGAGGAATTCCAGGTGGGGCAAAGGGAACTTCTTTAGCATTGCTGGAAGTGACAGAGGTGGGCATACTATGCTATGGAGCAAGTTGTAAGTGGAAATCCCTGGAAGCCAGTTGATCAAAACTTTCCTCTTACCTCTGTTTATATGAAGAAGCAAACCTAAAAAGGAAGTTGGAGGAGGGAGAGAGGGTGAAAGCTAATGGTTCTAAGGCACATTGATAAAGAAAGATATCTTGAGAACCTATATTGTGGAGAGCTTTAAACATGACACTCTTTGGGGAGAATATAGAAGAAAGAAGTTGACTTAGTTTGTCATTTTATTAACAGGAGACTATTAGTTGTCATTTTCTTGTTTTACCATCATAATATCATTAATATTCACATGAAGACTTTGAATAATTGCAATATCATGAAGTGCTTTGGCATAATCAAAGGGAGACTAGATCATGCTCAGTATAATTCTAGTGCTACATTATCAATTATTATTTTTTTGAAAAAATAAATGCATTTTATTATCATTTGTTATTCAAAATTTTATTTAAGATAATTACATTATATCTTAATTATGTGTTATTTATAAACAGAATCTTGTAAACAGGAATTTAACAGAAAATCTGCATATTATGTAAGTAATACTAAATATAATTGTCATTGCAGAATTTTCTGCAAAAGAGTCAGTTTGGTGAAAAATCAGTTAAGCAAGTACTTTTAATTGCCTATAGTGTAACTCATTTGTGTAGTATAGACTTAGAATTAAATATTTGGAGACTAATATGTAAAGAAACAGAAGAAGCATGTATGTTTGAATTTTAGTACCTTCACTTAAGAAATATTTATAATTTTTCTTTTTCTTCTTCTACATACATATAATGGAACATATCTCTCAATTTTATTGTAAAATTACATTAAAAGATGCATATGAAGTTTGACACATAATAGTTGTTTAAAACTTTTTCTCCCTTATTACTCTTTATCCCTAAACAAGCATTTAGACAAGATTTAACCACAAAAAAAGTGCTGCCATTGTTGGTAACACATTATTCAGTGAAGTCTTCTCCCTCATTTTTTCCCTTACATATATCACTTATCTCATCACAGGCATAGCTCAGAAATAGTGAGGTTTTTGTTCCAGACCACTGAAATAAGGCAAATATCAGTAAAGTGAGTCTCAAATTTTTTGATTTCTCAGTGCATATAAAAGTTATGTTTATACTATACTGTAATCTATTAAGTAGGTAGTAGCATTATGTCTAAAAAATGTATATATCTTAATTCAAAAATGCTTTATTGCTAAAAAATGCTAACCATGATCTGACGGCACAGAGTTGCCACAAACCTTCAATTTGTAAAAAACGCAATATCTGCTAAGCACAATAAAGTAAAGCACAATGAAACACTCAAAAATTATTGATGCTTTCAAAATATAGAAACACTCATTCTCCATTGAGATGCCCTTTGCAACTTACTCTTCCTCTACTCTTTGACCACTGAAACTCATTTTTTGAAGAAAATATGGAGATAGGACAGTATAATTAAAATATTTGATTATAGTAAGATTTGGCTTCTTATTGTTATTCAGTCCTTTTCATTGATTACTGACTGTATAAGGAGAATTTAAGTAAACCTAACACATCCTATGCCAAATCCTTTTATTTTGTGTGTTTATTTAATAATATATCTTTCTATTTGTATAAATGTAGATAGACACAGATACTCTTGTATAAATGCTATATAAGTTTTTTATTCTTCTGCCCTATCTCCTGCTGTAACACTTAACTGGTTCTTAAAATATTCTGCCATATTGGGACTTACCTGGTGGTGCAGTGGTTAAGAATCTGTCAGCCAATGCAGGAGACATGGGTTCAGTCTCTGGTCCGGGAAGATCCCACATGCTGCTGAGCAACTAAGCCCGTGCGCCACAACTACTGAGCCTGTGCTCTAGACCCCGCTAGCCACAGATACTGAGCCCATGTGCCACAGCTACTGAAGCCCGTGCATCTAGAGCCCATGTTTTGCAACAATAGAAGCCACCGCAATGAGAAACCCGTGCACCGCAATCAAGAGTAGCTCCCGCTCGCCACAACTAGAGAAAGCCGGTGCACAGCAACGAAGACCCAGCACAGCCAAAAATGAAAAATTAATAAATAAGTAAAATTTATTTTAAAAATTCTGCCATATACATTCATTAATTTGCTGAAAAATAAGGAATAAAATGCAGAGCATCTTGACAGAAGAATTGGGAGAATTTTTGGTATTATGTGAAAAAAAGAGAATAGTCAGCTATTATTTCAAGGAAATGAATTTGTATTGTTAGTAAAAATATATCATCCAGAGTTCTAGAGTCTCAAGCTACTAACTTTGGAATTCAATGCCTTTATTATAAAGAAGCAATAAGTTGTAGGAATTTCGTTCAGATTCTGTCATATTATTTTGATTATCCTCAGTAATGGTAATGTCTTAGTTCTTTTGATAGTAATTTATAATTGTAAATATCTCAAACTCATGCAAATTTTCACCTAACCAAAAAAATAAAAATAAAAATTCTCACCTAACAATCAAGGTATATGGTTTCTGGTGAAATTTGTGGTATGATTAAAAATAATGGGATTGTTTTACAGAAGGCAATACCAAAAGAGTTGTTTCAATCTATACGAATGTTATTCAGTATTTATGGAGCTCCCCACATACACTGCCTGGTTCTTATGACAACACTAGTTTAGATATATGAAACTTATAAAAATTACTGAAAATTATAGTCCTGTATTTATGTGCAAATTATTGGAAATCAAAAGGCATGCAAGTCTTTGTGTAATTGACTGTGTTATATTAATGCTTACAAAATAACTGAGTTATTTGCCTGAGTATTAGCTAATCTAATCAAAGTTTAAACCATTTCCTTGAATTTTTAACATGATTTTTTCTCCATGTCTTAGAAAACACTTGTTATATGCCTTCAACATAAACATATTTCTTTCTAGAAAAAATCCTCTGGCCCCCTGATTTGGTTTAAGAGACAAATATGTGCAGTCATAACATACTGTAATTCTCCTTCATAGTCATATGATATATGACAACTTTTGCAGTTGATTCTTTAAATAACTTGTAACCCTATAGTGCCTGGTATGGTGCACCATCTTGATCTTCTGCTAATAACCCAGTTGCTAGGGTATTGAGTATTGATGACCTGTGCTTGCACTCCTTTGTTGAAGGTAGCTGCCTCACACATGTTTTCATCTGGTCAGTAAGGCAATATAAAACGTGTTCCCCTTGCCTCTATGGAGAGCGTTTCTAAAGGGCTATTTTAGCTTCACCACTCTCTGTGGGACTGACTGAGGCCACTATAACAGCTGCGTCACAGTTCAACATCTCTCTCTGACCAATTCTGCTTCAAATGAGAGCACTTCTCATGAAACCTCCTGCATGCAAATCTCAGAGTCTGTTTTCTAAGAACATGAATCTAAGGCATTTCTTTCAGCAGGGTCCTAGGAAGCAAACACTGATATATAATTGTGCAGTTGGACCACTCACCACCAGCTGGCAATGAGGGCCACAGCACTGGTAGTATGGTGAATATGGATAAATCCTGGAATTATCTAGCAATGTCATTATAATTTTCATGAGTATAATATGGTGAATTAAAATAGGATACCAGTAAGGTTAATTCACTGATGAGTGCAACATATCAGGCCTTTGAGAGGTATAGAAAAATAATTATAAGTAAAATTAATTATAATAAGGATGACATTTGATAGTTGTTGTGGGGACAATCAATACATTGGAGGATGACAGAGAAAGTCTGAGGGTGATCGACCGCCAATTTAGGTGAAGTGTAACAGCCATAGGATGCCTTTAGCAGCATATGAAACATTTCACACCTCAACTATAGGGTACTAAAAGCTGTGAGTTGAGCCCAATACTTAATTGGGGAGAAGCAGAGCTCTAAGAAGAGGTTAATATTTTATTAATTTAAGTCTGTTATGCCAGTGTCAGAGGACTGTTTGTATAGAATTGTAAACTTGCAATATCAGATGGACATCCCTGAATTAAAGCACTTGAGAATCTCGAATCACAGATCCTACTACATCTTCTTGGCCTATAAAAATTACCCAGTCCTTTCAGTTGAAGGCTGACTCTTGCTGAGGACAATATAACCACCTTTGCCTTGTCGAACAATAAAAATACTTATTAGGGTTTATCCCCATCTCTCTTCCTAGCTATGAAACTAGTAGCTCAATTCATACCATTACCTAAGAGATAAAAAGCACTATACTCCATTGGAGTTGCAGAAACCTGACAAGTATATAGGAGAATGGATATTAAGTTTCCTGGATTAAGAGTAGGATGTAACATAAAGTTTGATAAGGGACCGATTATCATTATGGGAGCACTGTTTTTGGATACGAAATTTAAAACTTTGTCAGGGATCCAGAGGTGGAAGTAGAATCGAGAGATCTGCTTACATACAGCTGTTTTGATTCTTGAAAGCCTGGAAATAGTAAAGATCTATACTAATTGAAGTAGAAATTCCAGGACTTCCATGGAAGCCAGTGAAAAATTACAATAAAAAGCTCAAAAAAATGGGCAGGATATCTCAGAAGGCTGAAAACATACAAGCCAAATATGTTCTGTGGGGTGGTATAGAAATCTATTTACCAGAGTGAGAAGAAATGTGCTGGTGAGAAGGGTACTAGTATCTTTGAGAAGCTCAGTGATGCCTTCTCTTCGTAGGTCATGGCTAGGAGAGGCTGTTTAAGAAGTGGGTCCCCGGGCTTCCCTGGTGGTGCAGTGGTTGGGAGTCCGCCTGCCGATGCAGGGGACGCGGGTTCGCTCCCTGGTCCGGGAAGATCCCACGTGCTGCAGAGTGGCTGGGCCCGTGAGCCATGGCCGCTGAGCCTGCGCGTCCGGAGCCTGTGCTCCACAATGGGAGAGGCCACAACAGTGAGAGGCCCGCGTACCGCAAAAAAAAAAGAAGTGGGTCCCCTAAGAGTAAAGGTGAACATAGGACTCCTATATAGCAACATCCATATAGTGGCCTTCAGTAACCATCAGTAACAAGGTAGAGGCTATTATTTTAATAAGTGGCAATGACAGAATGGTAGCCAGAGGGTTTGTCTTGTACAGAGCTATCAAGATGGCTACTAGGATATGGTGTCCCTAGGGAAAAGACAGAAGGGTAGCAACAAAGGAATTTTTTTAACCTACACAAGAAAAATAAAGATGACTCAATTTATAAAATAAACCAGGATAGTAAGAACAGTGGCAACAGTGAAAAGTTACAATATCTTGCCTACTTTTTAGTCTTGAATATGTTTTCAGTTCTGGAAACCATCATCAGATGGAAAGTCTGAGTCCCTAGGAAGGAGGACCCTGCATCACTATCGAAAATGCATATAATAACTCCTTCCCAATCCTTTCTCAGAGAGACTTATGTTCATTAACTAGTAATATAGTGGGGACAAGAAAAAAGTGGTATTTTGTGGAATATTGGATAATGGGTCTAATCTATCTTTAATGTCCAGGGACTTAACACATCACTGTGGCCTCCTGTTAGAATGGGTTATGTAGCGGGTACATAATAAATTGACTCCTGGACCAGGTCTAGCTCACAGTTATTCTGCTGTATCTTCAAATCAAACCAATGGTAATGTGCCTGGTCTAAAATACTTGACTGAGCCCACACATTGTTTTCTTGGCTTGTCAGATAATAACTACTATAGTGGGGAAACTCAAGAATAAACCTCTAAAATTGTCCACCTTATAGGCCAAGATATTAAATAAAAAATTATATCAAGACTTCTGCTTCAAACTATGAAGGCTTATTTTTAGGGAGATTGTCCTCTCTTCATAAACAATTAGAAAACTAGAAAAACAGTATGTGAAACAACTGTGTTCAAACATTGAACTAGAGTCAGTGCAGGACTTTGTCCCCTAGAGAAAGAAAACAATAATGTGAGCCCTAAATTTTACCTAGCATACTGCCTGGAGATAGCTTCATGGTTGCAATGAAGGGAGAAGAAACCCAAACAACACCCAAAGACCTGAGTTGGGTAGACAGAGAGAGGCCAAAGCAGTTAGGATCCATGGAACAGAATATCAGTGATTAGAGACCTGTACACAGAAAATTTGGAGATCTGAAGAGGAATCGCCTAGGTTATTTTTCTGTGTATTGATTTGCTCTTGTATATGGTGATACTTTTTGAGGCTGGAAAAGACCTACTAGAAAACAACAGCATGAATAATTGCCCAAGCTCATATAAAACTAAAATTATTATAAAGGAGATGTGGCACATATATAAACTGGAATATTACTCAGCCATAAAAAGAAACGAACTTGAGTTATTTTGTAGTGAGGGGTGTGGACCTAGATAGAGTCTGTCATACAGAGTGAAGTAAGTTAGAAAGAGAAAAACAAATATCATATGCTAACACATATATATGGAATCTAAAAAAAAAAAAGGTTCTGAAGAACCTAGGGGCAGGACAGGAATAAAGACACAAATGTAGAGAATGGACATGAGGACATAGGGAGAGGGAAGGGTAAGCTGGGACAAAGTGAGAGAGTGGCATGGACATATATACACTACCAAATGTAAAATAGATAGCTAGTGGGAAGCAGCAGCATAGCATAGGGAAACCAGCTCTGTGTTTTGTGACCACCTAGAGGGGTGGGATAGGGAGGTGGGAGGGAGACACAAGAGGAAGGAGATATGGGGATATATGCATTGATATAGCTGATTCACTTTGTTATATGGCAGAAACTAATACAACAATGTAAAGCAATTATACTCCAATAAAGATGTTAAAAAATTAAATAAATATAAATAAAAATAGAAAAAATAAAATAAACTTTATATATGTCATTATAAAAAAAAACCCTAAAATTATTCATGTTTCCAAGAGTCAGAGTAGAAAGTCCTTGTAATAAAAAGGGATTAGGTACTCAGCTTTATGCCTTCATTGAGGAGCCCTAAAGTAGTCTATTCTGTGTACTAACAAAGCTTAAAAATAAAATCATAGAGGATCAAACTAATCTGTAAGTGAACTGCATACCAAAGCAAAGCCTAATACTCTTAAAAATGCTACAAATTTCAGTAATCACAATATAAAATTCACAATTTCAAACATCCAATAAAAAATGAGAAGGCAGGCAAAAAAAACAGAAACATATGACCCATAACCAGGAAAAGCATATTCAGTAGAAGTAGAACTAGAGATGGCAGAGACAAATGAATTAGCAGGAAAACATTTTAATACAGCTATTGTGTCTATTACAAATGTGTTCAGAGATGAAAGGGAAAGCACAAACATAAAAAGAAAAATGGAATATATAAAATCTCTAAATGGATCTAGAGATTAAAAAAATAAAATATCTGAAATGAAAATACAGTTGGTGGAATTAACATGCTGGGCACTAGGAAAAAACAGTGAATGTGAAGCTAAGGAAATAGAAACTATGCAAAATGAAAGCAGAGAAAGAGAGAATAATTGAAATTGAACAGAGCATTATTAACTAGTGGGAAAATATCAAGATGTCTAGTAAATAAGCAGTTGGGGTTCCAGAAGGAGTCAAGACAGAAAAGAAAAAAAATTGATGAAATAATTCCCTTGGATTTTCCAAAGTATGAGAAAGTTATAAACCACAGATCCAATAAGCTCAGCTAAACTCAAGAAGAATCAACAGAAAGAGAAGAACAAGGCATGTCTTAATTGATTTACTGCAAGCCATTAATAAAGAGAAAATATTAAAATTAACCAATTAAAAAGGAACTTATATAGATAGATACAAAATATGAATATTCTCAATGAAACTTTACAATCTGGAAGACAATGAAACAGCATCTTTAAAGCACCAAAGGGGAACAAGCAAACAAACAAAATATGGATAATTTGAAATTTTATACCCTGAAATAATATTTTTCAAAACTTAAGGCAAAATACTTTTCAGACAAACCAAACATTAAAGTATTCATCGCCAGAAGAACTGCACTGCAGGAAATGGCAAAGGAAGTTCTTTGGGCAAAATTCAAAGTTAAACAAATGGAAATATGGCTGTAGATGAAAAAAAAAAATGGAGAAGTCCAGAAATAGTAAATTCTGAGTAAATATAACATACATTATTTCTTATTTTGTATCTCCTTAAATATTTATTCAAAGTAAAAATAACACTGCAACTATGCACCCTTGAATGTATAAGATTTGTAGAAGACAGATGGAACTACACTATTGTAAAATTACTAAACTATTTGTAGAATTAGTATAATATTATTTAAAGGTAGGGTATAATAAATTTAACTTGTAAGTTGTAAGTTGTAAAATCTAGACTAAGGGTCAACAAACTATGACCTGGGGGCCAAGTCTGGTCCACCCCTATTTGCTAGGAATGTTGTTTATTTTTAAAGAAATATTAAAGAAAAGAAGATAGATGAAGGAGAAATAGGAAAAGGATAAAAAGTAAAAAGTAGGGAAATGTAGAGGTGAAAAAGGAGGACGAGGAAGATAAAAGGAAGTGATTATATGTGACCCTTCAGTGTCTGGCAAATCTTTTTTTCTAAAAAGTCAGATAAAAATATTTTAAAATTTGTAGACCACATATGATATAAGGATACAAATATTAGGGTATGTAAGTCATATATTTTTCTGGCCCCTGCTCTAGAGCATAATCAAAGAAGTAAAAAAGATAAAGTCAATAAAACAATAGTGGAGATAAAATGGAGTCATAAAATGACTTTTATAATAACAATTGTGGCTTCCATTAATATCCCTACTATTATCTTTCCTGCTGGAGTTGTATGTTTTAATAATGAAACTAAAATATGTCCTAATGGATAATAGAAAAGAAATGCATTTAACATATCAGACTTTTATGAAAGTAAAATACTTGATTGTTGGTAAAATATAAATTGGCTACATTGTTTAGTTAAAGGTATTCATGACTCAAATACAATTAAACTTAAACTTCTTTATTACCTAAATATAATCAACCTCTAAATTTTAAAACATCATTAGAAATACAAAAGGAAATTAAATTTCAGCAAGTAATAATTACTAATGCTTACTCAATTTTTATTATGTGCCACTGTACAAAACACTAAATAATTTATTTCTAGTCACTCACTTATTGTTTATAGCCTTATAAGAATGGTGCTATTATTATCACCATTTTTTTTTTTTTTTTTTTTGCGGTACGCGGGCCTCTCACTGTTCTGGCCACTCCCGTTGCTGAGCACAGGTTCCGGACGCGCAGGCTCAGTGGCCATGGCTGACGGGCCTAGCCGCTCTGTGGCATACACAAACCCGTGCATCTTCCCGGACCGGGGCACAAACCCGTGTCCCCTGGATCGGCAAGCGGACTCTCAACCACTGTGCCACCAAGGAAGCCCCTATTATCACCATTTTAATGGTAAGAAAACTGAGGCATAGAAAGTGCATCTTGATATTAGCAGTATGTTTGATAAGGTGTTTTTCAGCTTCTTTTTAAAGTATTTCTGCATAGCACAGAATTTGTTTAGCAAATTTGATCAATAGAAAGAGCACATATGTAATTAAAAGCAAAAGTTATTAACTTGTTCGCACTGATTTGATTAAATTACAATTCTCAAACTATGTGTAGCCCATGGTGAATATATAGTAATATTTCTATTAATAGACTATTCAGTACTGTAGCATCTGGCAAGGCTTGGTGACAGAGTGGTGGCTACTACTTCAGACAGGATGGTGAGTAAAAGCCTCTGATGGGGTGGTATTTTAGATGTGAGCAATCCTCAACAAGCCATTACACAGCATTTATTAAATCCTTCCTGTGTGTCACTGTTTTAGGCTACAGAGATACGGTTCCAAAAACAAGGGAGATGAGGCCCCTGCCTCTGAGGAGCTAAAATGACAGAGACAGAGGAAACAAGTAACTTAATTTTATACATTAAGTGCTATAAACAAACAAAATAACAGTTTTTTTGTTTTTTGTTTGTTTTAAAGAAAAGCAAGTGGTATGGGTGAGGAGAAGTCACTGTTTTTAAGTGGCCTGGATATCTTTTAAAGGTTTGATACTTAATCTGAGACCTGAATTTGCTGATCTGTGAACAAAGTGCTCAAGGAAAAGGATGACCAGGGTCAAAGGCTCAGAACCAGAGACAAAGCCAGGGAGAAGGCCTAACTCTTCAAATAACCAGCTGTGTAAATTTGAGCAAATTCATTGACTTCTCTGTACTGAGTCTTCCTTCTCTATAGTAAGTTGGTCTAAATGTCCACAGACTATTATTCTGGCATCAACAATCTTCTTTATGTTTCTTAATCCTTTTACATTTGTTAAGACTTTGTTAAATTAACATTTGTTAAGTGGCACATGGGGTGCTGGATGGTAAGCACAAGCAACAATAGACCACAAGAGAAATTGAAACAGAGAAGTTAATTACTCACAGGTCCTGGAGGAAGTACAAGGCATACCTCAAGGGACCACATGGGGAAGTCAATGCAGAGAGCAGAGAGAGAGTGATAGGCCCTGGCCATGTCCTTCTATTAGGGTCTGTGAGTGGAGTGCTTTGGGGTTCCTGGGCTAAGGTCAGATTAGTCAATTCAAACCAAATGGCCAGGATTTTGGTAAGCTCCATGGGCTCTTATCTAAGTGTTATCACAAGGGGAAGGCACTGGGATGCAGGGGAACCTGTTGAGCACCAGGGCTGTTAAACATCAGAAATTTACATTTGCTTGTGTCTCTGTGGGCTGTTATCTAGGGTATGCATTTGTGTGAGGGTACTAGCATCAGTTTAAAGTTCCTGCAGCCCTCTTGGTCAAACAAAATGACTGCTCAGGCAGCAAGATCGTGGAGTAGCTTACCTAAACTCTCAACAACATTATATTTGATATAACTAGTTTTGCAGTTCTACCCTGTATTTATAAGCAGATAATCGTTAAAATAAATCTGAGTGCTCCATTTGGAGGGAAACATAACAGAACAAATTCAGCTTCTACTTTAGGAGTTAAGTCTCCTCCTTCTTCCTTACTCTTTATCCTATTTATGAGACTATTATATTGGCACATTAGCAAATTTCTGTGATGTAAGTTCATATATTTTATGGTAAATTTTATTAATTTTTAAACAAACTTTCTTTGTATACTTTGAAATATTATTTATAGATAAGATACATGATTATAGGGTTATATTTTTTATTCTCATTTACAGTGTTATTCCACTTTATCATGTTTACATCTACCCTGTTACTCTGGTTATGTATTACATATTCCCTAAAAAATGAGTAATTTATAAAATTATAGTTTCCTAATAGTCAATTTGAAGGCATTATTATTACTATAACATGTTTTAGGGCAAGTCCTCTAAATTCTGTCATTTAAAACTGGGAATTAATAAATAAAATTTCTTTATCTCCAGAGGTATCGGTAAACAAAACTTTCATCAAGAACAACATTGATGGAATAGATTATACCTCTATCTCTATCTCTACATCTACCTCTATATCTGTATCTACCTTTCAACTGTATTTATTTGTATGTTATTAATTCATTCATGCCTTTACTAAGCTAAGTACATTTACTACTTTTTGTGAGGTAATTAGAGATGAAAACTGTGATTTATTTGAAACAAAAGGGATCGTGATCATTGTAAACCTATCTAGCAAGAAACATTTGAAGATGATAATTCCCTCAACAGAAATCTACTTTATACCTATAGTGTGATATACATTATTTAAGGCACTGGAGTAATATTCCAGGAATTACAGGGTGCAATCATATATGCAAACAATCTCAGGTATAATCCATGAGTTTAATGACTCATCAAATGTTTTTCTCTTCAAGCAAAAAAGATAGGTGGTGAAATCTGGTCATGGTCAACTTCCTCAAATACAAAGTCACATATTGAAATCCTACATTGATATTCTTATAAAATAAGAATCCGGGTTTGGATAAACTATGTCTAATTCAGACTAGGCAAGTTTTGTGGTGTGACATTCCGTGACTCCCAAATGCTAAAACA
Organism: Platanista minor; assembly: GCA_004363435.1. NCBI lineage: Eukaryota > Metazoa > Chordata > Mammalia > Artiodactyla > Platanistidae > Platanista > Platanista minor. The sequence goes on along the minus strand of RJWK010034821.1, from coordinate 1,436 downwards.
AAACTCATGAAAGTAGTTAATTGGAATTAGAGAAGATGCCAATGTAGCAGAGGTGGCAAAAAAAAAAATTATTCAGCCTGTCCTGTTAGAGTCAAATAATCAAATTAAATAGGCAATTTCACATGTTATTTCATTCAATTAAAATAATTCTCACAATAACTGTGAACCACTAAATTGGTTAGAATTCTTTTGTCTCAAGGAATAGAAATCTACTCAGGCTAACTTAATTTTTAAAAAGGAAGTTAGCTTAACAAATAGTTATAACTTTAAAAAAGAGAGAGAGGAGGGAAGAAGAAAAAAGTAAATAACCATTTCTAATGAAGGTCAGGAATTTTCAGTCCTAGAAATTTCCATCAGGAACATATGGATTGCATATTGGGGATTGCATGGACTTTAGCCTTACCTCAACTTGACATTGCGCTCAGGATTTAATTTATGAGGAGTTAAAGGTTGATTGCTTTGACTGGATCACTTGCCCACCACCCTCCCATAGCAGGTAATAGTAAGTAAGAGGTGAGTGAGTTTCTATGAACAGAATCTTCCCCAGAACCACATAGAATGAAGCGTGAAAATTCCCTTTAGGAAATACAGAGTGATTTTACCAAAGGGGGAAAAGATGCCATATGGAAATAGAAGAAAATATTCACAACATGTGTAAGTCTAATTGGTTTCACAGAGATGGAGGTACATTAATTTTGGCCAAGGCAAAAGAGCTTATAAACAGGAATTTTCCAAATTTCACTCTCTTTTCCTTTTCACAATGCTTGTATGGCCAAGTTTAGGCCATAGTTCACAATTTAACATTTTACTGAACAGTGAGCTTTGGATAGATGTCTGAAACTTGGAAAATTACATATTTATGCCCATGTGATTACAAAGATGAATATAGATACATAGAAATTAGAAAAACAAATATTTTATAGATGTCTTTTATAATTAAATGGGTTGTGCTTCTGATTCTTCTGTATTTTTCTTGGGATACCCAATTTCAAAGTGAAAGTCTCTACTATAATTTTAGTCTCAATGGTCAGGCAAAAATTTTAAAAGTAACCTGAAAAATGAAAATTTGTCTTATCAAAACTTCAGTTTTAAATACAAGGCATAAGTTTAAAATTATGGCCTAAAACCGATGCTCAACATGTGCCACAGATACAGAGATCATTTTCATCATTATTAATCGTGTTCACTGGCTGGATATAATAGGTATTGTAAGGAAAATGTCAAAAGCTGTAAATCTTAAAGCACATTGAAGAGGGCAAGGTAAATATTTTAAGTTGTAATGTGGAGTAACATGTTTTCTTGCTGTTTTTATTTCTATGAAAAATTGAAAAGTTTTATTAGCACAGCTTTATATCAAGATTATTAAAGTGCATTCTCAATTGCCCCAGAATATTTCACCATTTTAATGTTGGAGGAAACAAACCCTTTATATATTC
>RJWK010034820.1:0-22480 GCA_004363435.1 Platanista minor | reverse complement strand
CCAAGATGCCTGTGTGCAAGCACAGGTCACTGTCGACACCTCCCCTCCCGGAGCCTGTGCAGCCCGCCACTGCCAGGGTCCCGTGATCCAGGGACGGCTTCCCCGGGAGAACGCACAGCACGCCTCAGGCTGGTGCAATGTCCCGCCGGCTTCTGCCGCCGCAGGGTCGCCCCGCGCTCCGTGCCCCTCCTTCCCCCCCCCGTCCCCCGGCCTGAGTGAGCCACAGCCCCCGAGTCAGTGGCTCTTTTAACCCTGTCCTGTCTGAGCGAAGAACAGACGCCCTCCGGCGACCTACACGCAGAGGCGGGGCCAGATCCAAAGCTGAGCCCCGGGAGCTCTGCGAACAAAGAAGAGAAAGGGAAATCTCTCCCAGCAGCCTCAGGAGCAGCGGATTAAATCCCCACAATCAACTGCATGTACCCTGCATCTGTGGAATACATGAATAGACGGCAAATCATCCCAAATTGAGGAGGTGGACTTTGGGAGCAACAGTAGACTTGGGGTTTGCTTTCTGCATCTAATTTGTTCCTGGTTTTATGTTTATATTAGTTTAGTATTTAGAGCTTATGATCATTGGTAGATTTGTTTATTGATTTGGTTGCTCTCTTCCTTTTTTTTTTTAAGTATATATATATATTTTTTTTTTCCTTTTTCTCTTTTTGTGAGTGTGTATGTGTATACTTCTTTGTGCAATTCCGTCTGTAGAGCTTTGCTTTTACCGTTTGTCCTAGGGTTCAGGCTGTCCGTTTTTTTGTTGTTTGTTTTTTGTATAATTCTTAGCACTTGTTATCACTGGTGGATATGCTTCTTGGTTTGGTTGCTCTCTTCTTTCTTTTTTATTATTTTTTTAATTTTCTTCTGAGCTGAGTGGCGGACAGTGTCTTGGTGTTCCGGACGGGTGTCAGGCCTGAGCCTCTGAGGTGGGAGAGCTGAGATCAGGACACTGGTCCACAAGAGACCTCCCAGCTCCACATAATATCAGTCAGTGAGAGCTCTCCCAGAGATCTCCATCTCAACGCCAAGACCCAGCACCACTCCACGGTCAGCAAGCTACAGGGCTGGACACCCTATGCCAAACAACTAGCAAGACAGGAACACACCCCACCCATTAGTACAGAGGCTGCCTAAAATCATAATAAGGTCACATACAACCCAAAACACACCACCGGATGTGGTCCTGCCCTCCAGAAAGACAAGATGCAGCCTCATCCACCAGAACACAGGCACCAGTCCCCTCTACCAGGAAGCCTACACAACCCACTGAACCAACCTTAGCCACTGGGGGCAGACACCAAAAGCAACGGGAACTACAAACCTGCAACCTGCAAAAAGGAGACCCTGAACACAGTAAGTTACGCAAAATGAGAAAACAGAGCAACACACAACAGATGAAGAAGCAAGGTAAAAACCCACCAGACCAAACAAATGAAGAGGAAATAGGCAGTCTACCTGAAAAAGAATTCAGAGTAATGACAGTAAAGATGATCCCAAATCTTGGAAACAGAATGGAGAAAATACAAGAAACGTTTAACAAGGACCTAGAAGAAGTAAAGAGCAATCAAACAGTGATGAACAGCACAATAAATGAAATCAAAAATTCACTAGAAGGAATCAATAGCAAAATAACTGAGGCAGAAGAATGGATAAGTGACCTGGAAAATAAAATAGTGGAAATAACTACCACAGAGTAGAATAAAGAAAAAAGAATGAAAAGAATTGAGGACAGTCTCAGAGACCTCTGGGACATTAAACACACCAACATTCGAATTATAGGGGTCCCGGAATAAGAAGAGGAAAAAAAAAGGGGACTGAGAAAATATTTGAAGAGATTATAGTTGAAAACTTCCCTAATATGGGAAAGGAAATAGTCAATCAAATCCAGGAAGCACAGAGAGTCCCATACAGGATAAATCCAAGAAGAAACATGAGAAGACACATATTAATCAAACTATCAAAAATTAAATACAAAGAAAAAATATTAAAAGCAGCAAAGGAACAGCAACAAATAACATACAAGGGAATCCCCATAAGGTTAACAGCTGACCTTTCAGCAGAAACTCTGCAAGCCAGAACAGAGTGGCAGAACATGTTTAAAGTGATGAAAGGGAAAAACCCACAACCAAGATTACTCTACCAGCAAGGATCTCATTCAGATTCAATACAGAAATTAAAACCTTTACAGACAAGCAAAAGCTAAGAGAATTCAGCACCACCAAACCAGCTTTACAACAAATGCTAAAGGAACTTCTCTAAACAGGAAACACAAGAGAAGGAAAAGACCTACAATAACAAACCCCAAACAAATAAGAAAATGGTAAAAGGAACATACATATCGATAACTGCCTTAAATCCAAATGGAATAAATGCTCCAACGAAAAGACAGAGACTGGCTGAATGGATACAAAAACAAGACCTGTATATATATATGCTGTCTACACGAGACCCACTTCAAACCTAGGGACACATACAGACTGAAAGTGAGGGGATGGAAAAAGATATTCCATGCAAATGGAAGTTAAAAGAAAGCTGAAGTAGCAATTCTCATATCAGGCAAAACAGACTTTAAAATAAAGACTGTTTGTTACAGGAGACAAAGAAGGACACTACATCATGATCAAGGGCTCCATCCAAGAAGAAGATATAACAATTGTAAATATTTATGCACCCAACACAGGAGCACCTCAATACCTAAGGCAACTACTAACAGCCATAAAAGGGGAAACCGACAGTAACACATACATAGTAGGGGACCTTAACACCCCACTTTCACCAATGGACAGATCATCCAGAATGAAACTAAATAAGGAAACACAAGCTTTAAATGATACATTAAACAAGATGGACTTAAGTGATATTTATAGGACATTCCATCCAAAAACAACAGAATACACTTTCTTCGCAAGTGCTCATGGAACATTATCCAGGACAGATCACATCTTGGGTCACAAATCAAGCCTTGGTAAATTTAAGAAAATTGAAATCGTATCAGGTATCTTTTCCGACCACAATGCTATGAGACTAGATATCAATTACAGGAAAAAATCTGTAAAAAGTACAAACACATGGAGACTAAACAAACAGTAAACTACTAAATAACCAAGAGATCACTGAAGAAAAATCAAAGAGGAAATCAAAAAATACCTAGAAGCAAATGACAATGAAAACACGATGACCCAAAACCTATGGGATGCAGCAAAAGCAGCTCTAAGAGGGAAGTTTACAGCAATACAATCCTACCTCAAGAAACAAGAAAACTCTCAAATAAACAACCTAACCTTACACCTAAAGCAATTAGAGACAGAAGAACAAAAAACCCCCAAAGTTAGCAGAAGCAAAGAAACCATAAAGATCAGACCAGAAATAAATGAAAAAGAAATGAAGGAAACAGTAACAGAGATAATAAAACTAAAAGCTGGTTCTTTGAGAAGATAAACAAAATTGATAAACCATTAGCCAGACTCATCAAGAAAAAAAGGGAGAAGATTCAAATCAACAGAATTAGAAATGAAAAGGGAGAAGTAACAGCTGACACTGCAGAAATACAAAGGATCATGAGAGATTACTACAAGCAACTATATGCCAATAAAGTGAACAACCTGGAAGAAATGAACAAATTCTTAGAAAAGCACAACCTTCTGAGACTGAACCAGGAAGAAACAGAAAATATAAACAGACCAATCACAAGCACTGAAAATGAAACTGTGATTAAAATTTTTCCAACAAACAAAAGCCCATGACCAGATGGCTTCACAGGCGAATTCGATCAAACATTTAGGTTAACACCTATCCTTCGTAAACTCTTCCAAAATATAGCAGAGGGAGGAATACTCCCAAACTCATTCTACGAAGCCACCATCACCTCGATAGCAAAACCAGACAAAGATGTTGCAAAAAAAGAAAACTACAGACCAGTATCGCTGATGAACACAGATGCAAAAGTTCTCAACAAAATACTACCAAACAGAATCCAACAACACATTAAAGGGATCATACACCATGATCAAGAGGGATTTATCCCAGGAATGCAAGGATTCTTCAATATACGCAAATCAATCAATGTGATACACCGTATTAACAGATTGAAGGAGAAAAACCATATGATCATCTCAGTAGATGCAGAAAAAGCTTTCGACAAAATTCAACACCCATTTATGAAAAAAACCCTCCAGAAAGTGGGCATAGAGGGAACTTACCTCAACATAATAAAGGCTATATATGACAAACCCACAGCCAGCATCATTCTCAATGGTGAAAACGTCAAACCATTTCCACTAAGATCAGGAACGAGACAAGGTTGCCCACTCTCACCACTATTATTCAACATAGCTTTGGAAGCTTTAGCCACAGCAATCAGAGAAAAAAAAGAATAAAAGGAATCCAAATTGGAAAATAAGAAGTAAAAGTGTCACTGTTTGCAGATGATATGATATTATACATAGAGAATCCTAAAGATGCTACCAGAAAACTACTAAAGCCAATCAATGAATTTGGTAAAGTAGCAGGATACAAAATTAATGCACAGAAATCTCTTGCATTGCTATACACTAATGATGAAAAATCTGAAAGAGAAATTAAGGAAACACTCCCATTTACCACTGAAACAAAAAGAATGAAATACCTAGGAGTAAACCTACCTAAGGAGACAAAAGACCTGTATGCAGAAAACTATAAGACACTGATGAAAGAAATCAAAGATGATACAAACAGATGGAGAGATATACCATGTTCTTGGGTTGGAAGAATCAACATTGTGAAAATGACTATACTACCCAAAGCAATCTACAGATTCAATGCAACCCCTATCAAACTACCATGGCATTTTTCACAGAACTAGAACAAAAAATTTCACAATTTGTATGGAAACACAAAAAATCCCAAATAGCCAAAGCAATCTTCAAAAAGAAAAACGGAGCTGGAGGAATCAGGCTCCCTGACTTCAGACTATATTACAAAGCTACGGTAATCAAGACAGTATGGTACTGGCACAAAAACAAAAATATAGATCAATGGAGCAGGACAGAAAGCCCAGAGATAAACCCACGCACACACAGTCACCTTATCTTTGATAAAGGAGGCAAGAATATACAATGGAGAAAAGACAGGCTCTTCAATAAGTGGTGCTGGGAAAACTGGACAGCTACATGTAAAAGAATGAAATTAGAGCACTCTCTAACACCATACACAAAAATAAACTCAAAATGGATAAAAGACCTAAATGTAAGGCCAGACACTATAAAACTCTTAGTGGAAAACATAGGCAGAACACTCTTTGACATAAATCACAGCAAGATCCTTTTTGACCCAACTCCTAGAGAAATGGAAATAAAAACAAAAATAAACAAATGGGACCTAATGAAACCTAAAAGCTTTTGCACAGCAAAGGAAACCATAAAGAAGACGAAGAGACAACCCTCCGAATGGGAGAAAATATTTGCAAACAAAGCAACTGACAAAAGATTAATCTCCAAAATATATAAGCAGCTCATGCAACTCAATATCAAAAAAACAAACAACCTAATCCAAAAATGGGCAGAAGACCTAAACAGACATTTCTCCAAAGAAGACATACAGATTGCCAACAAACACATGAAAGGATGCTCAACATCACTAATCATTAGAGAAATGCAAATCAAAACTACAATGAGGTATCACCTCACACCAGTCAGAATGGCCATCATCAAAAAACCTACAAACAATAAATGCTGGAGATGGTGTGGAGAAAAGGGAACCCTCTTGCACTGTTGGTGGGAATTTAAATTGATACAGCCACTATGGAGAAGAGTATGGAGGTTCCTTAGAAAACTAAAAATAGAACTACGATATGACCCAGCAATCCCACTACTGGGCATATACCCTGAGAAAACCATAAATCAAAAACACTCATGTACCACAATGTTCATTGCAGCACTATTTACAAGAGCCAGGACTAGGAAGCAACCTAAGTGTCAATCGACAGACGAATGGATAAAGAAGATGTGGCACATATATCCAATGGAATATTACTCAGCCATGAAAAGAAATGAAATTGAGTTATTTGCAGTGAGGTGGATGGACCTGGTGACTGTCATACAGAGGGAAGTAAGTCAGAAAGAGAAAAACGAATACCATATGCTAACACATATATATGGAATCTAAAATTTTAAAAAATGGTTCTGAAGAACCTAGGGGCAGGACAGGAATAAAGATGCAGACGTAGAGAATGGACTTGAAGACATGGGGAGGGGGAAGGGTAAGCTGGGACGAAGTGAGAGAGTGGCATGAACATATATACACTACCAAACGTAAGATAGGTAGCTAGTGGGAAGCAGCCACATAGCACAGGGAGATCAGCTCGGTGCTTTGTGTCCACCTAGAGGGGTGGGATAGGGAGGGTGGGAGGGAGACGCAAGAGGGAGGGGATATGGGGATATATGTATAGGTATAGCTGATTCACTTTGTTATACAGCAGAAACTAACACAACAATGTAAGTTAAGTTATATGATCATCTCAATAAAAACAAAAACTTTTTGCTACACTGTAACATCCATTCATAATTTTTTAAAATATAAAGAATTCTTAGGAATGAAAGGGAATTTCCTTAACCTGATACAAAGTGCCTATCAAAAGCCTTCAACCAAAAATTACACATTTAAGTTAAAGTATCCCCTACACATAATGATGCCCACACTCACCATAATATTCAACATTTTACTGGAAATTCTAGCCAGTTCAGAAAGGTAAGGATGATGATAGAGAAAACATAAAAATTGAAAAAGAAAGAAAAGTCATTTGCTAATTATTTAATTGTCATTATCTGCACAACAAATCCAAGATAACTTGCAAACCCTGAAAATAAATTCGGCAAAGTTGCTAGATGAAGGACTTCAGTATTAAAAAAAAGTATTTTTGTTCAGCTAGATCCATTACTTAGATAAAAAGATAAAATACAAAATGGTAGCATGAACTGTAAGGTACTAAAGAATCAATCTAACAAAAATATGTAAAACTTATATGGAGAAAACTGTAAAAAACATTTATTAAAAGACATTAAAATTTTAATTCTACTTAATCTATAAAAATAATGAAAATGTAATAAAAATCCCAACAAAATTTTAGTAAAATGTGATTCTAAAATTGAAATAGAAGACCAAATGGCTAAGAATAGTTTGTTTGGAGATAAAGAGGGAATGGGGGAGGAAAAAAGAATCTGGAAGAGGATATTCTCATTCTCTGAGAGCTCTAGAGTTAATCTGTATTAAAAGTAATTAAAATGGCATAACAGATTCCACATAAAAGTGAAATCATACAATAGTTGTCTTTCTCTGTATGACTTATTTCACTTAGCATAATGCCCTCCAAGTCCATCCATGCTGTCAACAATGGCAAGATTTCATTCTTCTTTATAGCTGAGTAATATTCCACTGTGTGTAGGTACCGCATTTTCTTTGTCCATTCATCTGTCAATGGACACTTAGGTTGCTTCCATATCTTGGCTATTGTAAATAGTGCTGCTATGAACACTGAGGTGAACATATCTTTTCAAATTAGTGTTTTCACTTTCTTCCAATAAACACCCAGAAGTGGAATTGCTGGATCATATCATAGTTCCCTTTTTAATTTTTGAGGAACTTCCATGCTGCTTTCCATAGCGGATGCACCAATTTACATTCCCACCAACATTGCAGGAGGGCTCCCTTTTCTCCACATCCTCACCAACACTTGCCATTTCTTGTCTTTTTGACAATAGGCATCACAACAGGTGTAGGGTGATATTTCATTGTGGTCTTCTAAAAAAAATACAAACCAACCAACCAACAAATATAACAAAACAGAAACAGACTTCATAGCTACAGAGAACAAACTAGTAGTTGTCAGAGGAGAGGGGAGTAAGGGGATGGGTGAAACAGGTGAAGAAGATTAAGAGGGACAAAGTTTCAGTTATAAAATAAGTAAGGCATGGGAATGGAACGTACAGCTTAGAGAACACCGTCAATAATATTGCAATAACTTTGTATGGTGACAGGTGGCACTAGACTTAATATGGTGATCATTTTGTAATGTATAAAAATATCAAACCATTATGTGGTACACCTGAAACTAATAACTATGTAAGTGAATTATACTTCAATAAAAAATAATAAACTAAAATAGCAAAATAGTAGACAGCTCTACTGAAGGTGATCATAAGCTATTTTGATTTGCGCTCTTCTGTAATGTTACAATGCTCTACAGCAAGCATGTACTAGTTCTGTGATGCAAACAAAAGGAAAGAATAGATACTTTGAAAACTTTTCTCATTGCACAATGTCAGCATCCTCATCCTCCAAGGGCCTTAGATAGGTTCATTTTAACATAAGCCCTCTATTACGATGGTAGAAAAAAGTCACTTCTCTTTTGGATTAGCCCAGAACTTAAGCAGCAGTGACATATAATAAACTTTTTGAATTACTCAACTATAAAATAATTTATCAATTTCTGGTTCCATTTAATCCTGTTTTGATATAATTAATCTAATTCTAGCTACATAAAATCTAAAATGATTTCACACAGGTCAAATATCTTCCTGCTACCCCTACCCTACACAGTACCAAGGTTTTTAGTGGTAGCGTTAAAGGCAGGTATGAAAATCTGATATATTTTAATTGAATAATGTGTTATAAATTGCATCTGTTCTTAATTTTAGTCACAATAATAGAAAAAATACTGAAAATATATAAAGTTAATCAATTAGCCTTTAAATTTATATATTCTTGGCTAAAACCAACACCACGTCTTCTTTAATAAGTACCATAAGCTACAGGCTATTTTTATATTGTAGTGGAACCCATTTTTATTAACTCTTCCAAGAAAACTTTATAAAGTAAAACTGTGTTTTCTACACAGAATAAAATTTCTTTTCAAGGTGACCCTGTAAAGATGTTCTCATTCACTTCGTAGGCACAGAAATCTTTAGACTGAGTATTCAAGTTTGCAGGCTTCCTTTAGCTTCTTTCTAGGTGGCCCCTTGATTCCATTTTTTTCTATTTTAAAGAATATATAACTATTAATTCCTTGAGATATTTTTCACTAACCTTACAAACAAAATGACCAAGCTACAGCTCCTCAATTTGGCAGTATATAAAACGAAATCTGGAATTATACTATTTAGCTGCACTTTAAAATCCCTACACAAGACTGATTTAGCCTAACTCTCCCTTTCTACCAAAATTCAAAATTCAAGCCCCTGGGCAAACTGCAAGGTTATCTGCTTTTAATGCATCTTCATCCAAGCTTCTGCAGTAAGCAATGTTCCACTGAGAAACAAACCTAATCAGCATGTAGTCCACTCCCTCTTTGAACAATCACAAGATTGTTTAGTATTCCATTTAAATCTTCTTTTAAGATTAGTTTCTAGCAAATAAAAGTACAAAACACACTGTCATTATAACTTTACAGTTTCACTATCTTTACTCTAAGGCATTCTTATTTGAAGATTAATCCCTGTTCCTACTAATATTATAAATGTTGATTTATAACAACAAACAAGCAACCAAAGATAAATGGAGATTTAAAAGAACCTTGTACAAAAGCTTTTCCATCTGTGTTTAAAAATAAAACTTCTTTAAAAATGTAATTGTAGGGGTAAATAATGTATTTTCCACTGTAATGGGAGATTGTAAATACTATGTACATTGAGCAAGAAAAAACTGTGTTTTTTAAAAGCTATATCTCAGTTTGTTGGAAAAATAACACCCCGAAAGTATTTCATAAATTTCCTCACTTTAGACAAAACTGTATAGATAAAGCCAGGCAAAGGAAGAGGTGCTGCTAATTTTTTTATAAATAAATAATTGTATAGAATGACTGTCAATAAAACCAGATGGTGAACATTTGCTGAATATCACTACTACTGAGAGTTGGCTTCAAAACAGGTCAAATAAAAACATAATTCCAGAACATCGTGAATCACTTTAGAAAACATCAGGCATTTTTTCTAACAATCTACGTGCAAGTAAAATTGTACATGTAAATGCAATGGTATATGAAAATAAAATTACACATTTTCTAAAAAAGCCGGCCACCAATAACAGAAATCTTTATGGGAGGGAGGAATATTTGTAAAAATCAAGAATATGGTAAAAATAAGCCCTTAAGAAATATTCACATTCTCTCCTGGCTCATAATGCTTGCTCAGTTAGCCTATAATCACCCACTCACCAACTAGCATGTCCATGAATCAGACCACTTGTGTCTTACATCCTCCTAAACAAATAAAGTTGATATAATGACTGTGCCCTCAGAATTAGAGGTTCAAAACTACACCAAAGTACAATAACAGTGAGGAAAGGCCTCCAATAACTTACCTTTGGTCCCAAACCAACCCTAACCCCCACTAAGTTCAGGTGGCTCTGTGATAACGCCAGTGCACAGGCTACAGGCGCATCCTCCCCAGACTGGTGCTGCACTTGGCACAGCATAAAAACTGGGTGGACGTATGTATACCTAATAATAAGAATGTTCACAGCAGCACTGTTTATTGACAAGAGCCGAGACACAGAAACAACCCAAGTGCCCACCAACAGATGGATGGATAAAGAAGATGTGGCCATGGAATATTACTCAGCCATAAAAAATTTTAAAAATAATGAAACTCTGCCATTTACAGCAACATGGATGGACCTAGAGAATATTATGCTTAGTGAAATCAGTCAGAGAAAGACAAATGCTGTATGATATCACTTATATGTGGACTCTAAAAAAACACAAATGAATATATATATATATATATATATATATATATATATATATATATATATGCAAAACAGAAACAGACTCACAGGCATAGAAAACAAACTGGTGGTTACCAAAGGGAAGAAGTAGTGGGAAGGGACAAATTACAGGTATGGGATTAACAGACACAAGCTATTATGTATAAAATATAGAAGCAACAAGGCTATATTGTATAGCACAGAAAATTATAGCCTTTATCTTATAATAACTTATGACTGAGAATAATCTGCAAAAATACTGAATCACTGTGCTGTACAACTGAAACTAATAGAATATTGTAGATCATCTATACTTCGATTAAAAAAATAGAAGCTAAAAAAAATGAGAATGAATGAACCACAATGATGTTAACAATATAACTCTCGAACCTGAAAGCAGCCCACTCCTCTGTCACCCCCATCCAGAGCACTGAACCGAGAACTGCATGATGAGGGGCACGATGAGGCTAGGAGGATGGCAAACAGGACCCCTGGAGAGCACTGAAGGATGCAGATCTTACCAGCTACGTCCTGGGCCCCATCAAGAAGCTTGCCATGGGCCGCTAGGCACACCCGACGCAACAGGCCCCCAACAGACAAAGGCCTACACCCAGCATTGGGTGCACCTCCCCCACACACACCCCAGCCCAAGTCCATCTCCCCATGTGTGCTCCCAATGGGGCAGCCAGAGCAAGCTTCAGCAGATGGCTAGTGAGGACACGTACAAAGCCAGTCCAAGTCTGAGAGTCAGGGAGAGAGCACAAACTTGAACTTTGGCACCACTGTTGTAAAGACAAAAGAGAAACTGTCAGCACTTGGCCTGATACATTGCAGGATCGCAAAAAGGCAAACAAACCTAAGAATTCTGCCACAAGAGGGAGGACGAAGCAGGGAGCGGGTGCCCCAGAAGGTCTGAGAAAGCCTCAGAATAGCCAGCAGAGCTGAAGAGAGGTCCTTTTCTCTTCAAAGTCACCGTCATAGGTGACTGCTACTTCAAATGTGAGAACAGCAACGCAAAACTTCAAAGAACGTGAAAAATCAAGGGAACGTGACACCACCAAAGGATTACAATCTTCTAGTAACTGACCCCAAGGACATGGAGATCTATGATTTACCCAATAAAGAATATAGAATAGCTATTTGAAGAAAATTCAGTGAGATACAAGAAAGACACAGAAAGACAATTCAGTGAAATCAGGAAAACCATACACAAGCAAAACAAGTCTAACAAATAGAAATCATTAACAAAAAAAAGATTCTGGAGTTTAAGGATACAGTGAATGAAATAAAAAATGCAATATAGAGCATCAAGAGTAGAATGAATCAAGCAGAAGGATCTGTGAGATAGAAGACAGGAACTTTGAAACTACCCAGTCAGAGGAGAGAAGAACAAAGGAAAAAGAGTGAGGAAAGCCTATATGGGCTATGAAATACCATCAGAAGTACCCATTTGTGTATGGACACCAAGGGGGTAAAACCGCGGGGGGTGGAGGGGGGGTGGTGTGATGAATTGGGCGATTGGGATTGACATGTATACACTGATGTGTATAAAATTGATGACTAATAAGAACCTGCAGTATAAACAAACAAAAACAACTAACACTAAACTTTCTTTGGGTTATTTGTATGGAAATATGTTAATATAAATGTTTCAGAAATCACATGAAATTTATAAAAATCTTATATGTTCTGGTATAATAAGTCAAAATTCTAGTTATTACTTTAAAATGTGTATCAGAAATAACTAAATTTCCTTGTCAATTGCATTATTATGAACTTTCATCAAATCTCTAACTGTGGTCATTTTTTAGTCTTTTGTCATTTACAGACAGTTCTGGGTGTGCTCTGATGCTTTTGCAAATATATTCCTATAAAAGGGTTTCATCTTCAAGGAATTCATGGAAAAGACTCTGACAAGTACAGGTTTCTGGTAACTGACTATACTGCTGAACTGAATGAATAAGCATTTTCAGAACTCTACTGGAAAACTGATGAACTCATAAAAGTGCTAACAAAAGATCAAGATGAAAAAAACATTAATTACATGGGACTGAGTGAACTGATGAGGATGATTATAATTTTTGTGACTTTCTGTTTGAATAAAAAAAAAAAATCCCACAAGGACTCAGGGGCAAAAAATATACAAATCAGTTTTCACTGCAAAGTAAAGGAGCTGTTACAGTGGAGGATTACTGGACTGAATGTCAATATTATGACATAGTATGAGTGTGTTTCGTGTTTGGTAATTGCAATCATTGTTGCTTTTGTTGTGGTTATCCATTTACAGTGCTTGGTGTCAATTTATTTATCTCTTGTAAAAATAAAATACAGTGTGTGTGTGTGTGAAAAAAAAAAAAAAGAGAAGAAATCAATGAAATTGAAAACAGAAAATTAACAGAGAATGATCAATGAAACCAAAAGCTGGTTCTCTGAAAATATCAATAAAGTTGACAAACCTCTGGCCAGACTGTCAGAGAGCAAAAAAGATACAAACTACAAATATTAGTAATGAAAGAAGAGACATCACTATAATCCCTAAAGACATTAAAAGGATAATAAGCAAATATTATCAACAATATTTGCCCATAAATTCTACATTTTGGATGAAACAAATTACCCCCAAAGCAGAAACTATCAAAAATCACTCAAGTTGGCATGGACATATATATACCTCCAAATGTAAAATAGATAGCTAGTGGGAAGCAGCCACATAGCACAGGGAGATCACCTCGGTGCTTTGTGACCACCTAGAGGGGTGGGATAGGGAGGGTGGGAGGGAGACACAAGAGGGAGGAGATATGGGGATATATGTATATGTATAGCTCATTCACTTTGTTATAAAGCAGAAACTAAGAAACAATTGTAAAGCAATTATACTGCAATAAAGATGTTTAGAAAAAAAAGAACCCATTTGGGAATTATTGGAGTTTCAGGAAGAGAAGATTGGGAGAAGGGAGTGGAAAGCATATTTAAAGAAATAACAGCTGAATTATGGGAAAACGGTATGAAGGATCCTGAAAAAAATTTAAAAATAGAATCATATGATCCAGCAATTCTACTTCTAGAAATATATGCAAATGAAACAAAAACCCTAACTCAAAAAGGTATCTGCATTCCCATGTTCACTGCAGCATTATTTAATTATATTCAATAATAAGTTAGACATCTCTAAATTTGTATCATCTGAAATCATGAGACAGTATCTAAAAATTCAGTATTAATATCTCATGTTCCCTTTTACTCAACAATCTTAAGTTACTTCCACATGGAATAAATATCTAAAACAGTGTGTGTAGCTCTTCCATCAGTATATACCTTGGAAATTACTTGTGAAAGTGGATTCTGACTCTGAATGAAATAAAGGTGCTGAGATGAGACAGTGCTTCCAGAGAGGCTGTTTTCCTGGAGGCTGCAATTACTCTTCATCACTGACTTGCCACCTTCACAGGGTCCACTGTCTCTTACATGGACTATTACTGTAGCCTCATCTTCCTTGTTTTCCTGCTTCCTGTTTCTTGTTACTCAAGCTGATGACATCCTCACTCCTGCCAGGGTAATCTCCCTAAAGAACAGCTCAGGCACCTTGAAATCTTAGGCTACCTCAGGGTCAGGCAAGGCAGCCTCCTGCATGCAGTCCTCCAAAGCCACTCAGCCACATAAGGATGGGCCTTGGGCCGGAAGGCTTCCTTACTGAGAGATAAAGAGCCCACAAAGCCTGTGCTGGGCTGATCACCTCGTGTGCGAACATCCTTCCCTTCAGCTCAAAGAATGCTCTTTTGTCTTGGCTTGAAGTGTGTACATCACAGGGAACCTGTCCAACCCCACTGTTTTCTGTCCTCACAGGGAGGGGACGGAGTCTCTCTAGGGAGCACAGGAGGGGCAGGCAAACTGCCCTGTGTCTTGTGTCAGCGCACAAGAGAGACCCAGTGCCCCGGGGATGGACGCCCACCACAGAAGCTGATCTTCTCTGCCTCTTTCTGCGTAAGTGAAGCTTGTTCCATTCAGTGCTTGACTGCAGTGTATTCTTGGTGACTCCGGTACTAAGATGCAGTTGGAAAAATGTTTGGGCTTCTATTCCTGGTGCCTGGCATTGTGATGATCTTTGCTTTCCTCCAGATAGTGATGCTGAAAACTTGGCCTCTGTGCACAGGTGTCGAATTGAATCTCGGAGATAGAGTTTTGGGTGAAGTAGAAAAGAATAGCTTTATTCCTTTGCCAGGCAAAGGGGGGAAACAGAGGGCTCATGCCCTGAAGAACTGTGTGCCCCAACCCAGGGGGATCGGTGAGGAGTTTTATAGCAATGGTTCAAGGGCGGGGTTTCTGATAAGGGTCAGGGTGTGTGCAGGGCCTGCACTCCTTTAATCTGGTCTCAGATGGTCTCCTGATGAGCTTCAAGGTTATCAAACTGTGAGCTTCTCTCTGGAACATCTTCCATTTGGTTGGGGTTTTAGTTATGCAGCAGAGGTTAAAGATACTGTTGAGTGTATCACCTGAGGGGGAACCAGCACCCTGCCGCAAGGCTGCACCACTGTTTCTTGGCTGCTCCTCCCTTCTCTCTGCATCCCCTCCCTTCCCTGATAAGCAACTCTTCGAATTTGCCCTTTGGGACTAGGGAAGGTCATGGAGGCTGGAGTCTATTCCCTACAAGCAACAAACGGGGGACAGAAAGTCTTCTGTGCCCAGGAGCCTCACAGGGTCCTGTGCGGTTTCAATAGTTGGAGTCCTCCCCAGGAATCAGTAACCAGTGCACAGTACTTTACTCTCTTGGGATTGGTAACCAGTGCACAGTAACCTGCTCTGACAACATATATGTGCTAAAATCAGATTCAAGTTTACAAAAACAGACTGATAAATTAAACGTGGAAAACAAAACGATGAATTTCATGTGAATTTCCACAGTAAGAAAACATAAAAGCACATTTCAAATGTAATATAACCTTTCATGGAAAATACCTTGTATTTTCATTTAAAATATCCTAATTTTACACTTACTAGAAAGCTGTATTTTGTAGTCTGTATTCTATTGACCTCCTAATACCCTCTCCTAAAATGTTGTGGCAGGGTGTCCTTCCATTCTAGGTGAGAAAAATTCTCACCTGTTAAAAAAAAAAAAAAAAATGGAATATCAACCTTATCACCTATCCATTTATTATAAGAAATACATAAAAGGTTTTTCTGGTCAAAACCCCAAAATAATTAGAGTTCAGGTATCTCCAGAAACTGTCTGAGTTCACAGCCTGCCTCACCCGGTGCTCAGTGAATTGAGACAAGTTGAAACTCCTCAAGACTCTGAGGGGTTGCTGGGCTCAGTTATTGTAGAATGTGTAAAATGTAGAGGGATTTTTTAAAATCCCATATGCTCACCAATTAAAGATAACCATCATCAATGTCTGTAATTCTTCCTTCGAAAATCTTTACTGGTTTCCTTTTTCTTTACTACTGTTTAAGATACAAAAGTAACATACAATATTCTTATCGGAGAAGATTCAAACTATACAGAAATATAAGAGGAAAACATGGACATCACCCCAACACTTCGGCATATATGTATTTCCAGGCCCCTTTCAGCACATTTACACACACACACGTGCATGTGCACGCACACACAGAATCTGTTCTCAAATTCATCCTTGTATCGAAGTTAAAACATCAGACAGTCAACCTGGAAGCAACGTAAAAGGGCTACATTAGCTCAGGTCTCCACAAAAATGCCAAAACACATCTTAATATTATGATTTCAGCTTTCACTGAGGGTCAGAATGAGAAGTGGCCAGTTAGCATTTTCTGCAAAATAACTCTTGAAGATCCTGTCCCTTATTACTTATTCCTTTTGGTCAGAAACAAATCAATCATGATAATTTCCTTCTAAAATTTGGTGCCATGAGGTATCTTTTGGGGATAATGGAAATGTTCTAAAATTGAACTGTGGTGATCATTGCACAACTCTAAATTTACTAAAAGTCAGTGAACTGCACGCTTAAACTGAGTAAATTCTATGGGGTGATAATTAAATCTCAATAAAGCTGTTAAAAAAAAAAAAAAAAAAACTGTGCCAGGAAAAGATTACTTCTTCTGACGAACTTGTTTGTATCCTTTATAAGATAATGAGAAATAATAAGTGCTAATATACATATACAACACTGTTCGAAGTGCTTTGTATTAAACATTCTAAGCCTCCTAACAATCTTAGGAGGAAGATATTATTATTATCCTCATGTTACAGTTGTAAATACTAATCACACAGATTGAGCACCATGCCCAAGGTCACACCGCTAGTGATTTGAGCTGGAATTTGGACCCGTGATAACTGGATCCAGAGTCCATGCTCTTAACGTTCACTAAACTCAAGTGTCTCCCAAAACCACCTGAAAGAGTTCAGGTCAAGGGAAATTTAGAATTTAAATACAGAAATAATTTTATTTCTGGTACAATAATATCCACCATTCTTTACATGCTTGATAGATTTTAATTTCAATTATATGTTACCATTTGCTTATACTGTTAACCATTTCAGTCTGTTTTAGAAATAAAGACAGATATTTTATGTTGTTTCTTGTCATAAGTTCACTGTATCTATGTATTATAAGTACAGGAACTATTTACTTGCTGAAATAAACTCTAATAAAAATTACTGTTATTGACGTAGAGAATGGACTTGAGGACACAGGGAGGGGGAAGGGTAAGCTGGGATGAAGTGAGAGAGTGGCACTGACGTATATACACTACCAAATGTAAAACAGATAGCTAGTGGGAAGCAGCCACATAGCACAGGGAGATCAGCTCGGTGCTCTGTGACCACCTAGAGGGGTGGGATAGGGAGGGTGGGAGGGAGACGCAAGAGGGAGGAGATATGGGGATATATGTACGCATATGGCTGATTCCGTGTGTTATACGGCAGAAACTAACACACCACTGTAAAGCAATTATACTCCAATAAAGATGTTAAAAAAAAAAAAATAGTGACAACATTAAAGCTGGTCAGGATGCAGAGCAGCAGGGTCACTCATACATTACCAACGGGAAAATACAACGGCACAGCAACCAAAAAACAGTTCGGCAGTTTCTTATAAAACTAAACATGCAGTTTCTATACAATTTGGCAATTCCGCTCCTGGGCATTTATCCCAGAGAAATGAAAACACATGTTCACACGTACACAATCTTCATAGCAGCTTTATTCATAATAAAAAATACAAAAAACATCCAATATTCTTCAGTGGTTTACTGGTAAAAACTAAACAAAACAGAAACAAAACATACAAACAAAAAACTGCTGTATCCATACAATTGCTTATTAGGCAATAAAAAGATGTAAACAACTGATACACACAATGACTTCCATGAATCTCAGGAGAACTATGCTGAGTGATAAAAGTCAGTCCCAAGGAGTTACATACTGTGTGATTCCCTATATATGATTCTTTTGCATAACATTTTTTTTAATTGAAGAAAATAGAGATTGAGAACAAATTATTATTAATCAGTGAATCTCAAGACAGGAAGGTCAAGACGGGGAGAGGGTAGGAAGGATACAGTCATGTTTATAAAAGGGCAATACAAGGGATCTTCGTTGTGACAGAACTGTGATGTTGGATATACCAGTCTACAACTCTGATAAAATTGCATAGAACTAAGCGCGCACACACACACACACAAACACACACGTGCACACACGTGCAAGCACATAGATGAGTACATGTAAAACCAAGGAAATCTGAACAAGATGGGTTAATTATGTCAATGTCACTTTCCTAGTTATGATATTGTACTACAAATTTTCAAGTTGTTACCAATGGGGAAACTGGATAACGTGTACACAAGATCTCTTTGTATTATTTCTTACAATTGCATGTCAACCTAAAATTATTTCAAAATAAAAAGGTTAATAAAAATGAAAAAAAACATTACTGTTATTTACTTCTCCTGTATTCACCCATTACTTAAATGATATGATCCAGGAAGCATTTAAAACTCACAGTGCTATTTGGAATCAGAACTATAGAAAATCAGTAGCATTCTAAAAAATTCTGGATAGAAATTCCATGATGAAAATAAGACTTTGCATTTAAATCCCTAAGACTTTTTTTCTCCAAAAGAAAAAGTTGAGTAGCTTTAAAGACGTTCTATTAGGTCAGCCTCTGGAAGAAAAAAACACTGATTTTCATTCTGCATACAGGAACAGAGAAAAAAAATTACTCAGAGGAGGAACATGGTGCACTTTGAACATCTGAGTCGATGGTAACCAGCTGAGGGAGAGCCAGGTGGGCAGTAAGATGATGAGGAGGCCCTTAGGCGACTGAGTTTTAAAAAGGATGTTATGGACATAGAAGGTTAAGCAGACTGCTTCTGGACTTCCTATAAATTACTATCATAACTCCTGAAACAGTGACTGGAACACTTCATTTTTTTTTCCACATTACAAAATGTCTACTTTTACAAACAATGCAGCAATCCCAACAATGCATTGTTCAATAGGAGGCAAAATACTTACTTTATTTACACTAAGTAAATAAAATAAAATCAAGAATATCTCATGTTACCAAGTGAAGCAGGGAAAACACACTGACCGTCACCCAGGGTCTCTGTGGAAGTGCCCTGCGCTCTGTGGGGACTAACACCCAGTGTCCTGCACTAATACACTGACATGGTGCGGTATTCAACAGGAAAGCTGTGCAGCCATGTACTGTGGCCACAGCAGAGGCCTTGCCTGCTTTCTTAGGCACTTTATACTCAGTACCAACAAAGTTCCTAGAACAAAATAGATGTTGGGAGGAATTAATAAATGAGTTTGATTAAAATGACATATTAAGGCATTAAATGGCTACAGAAGTATAAACAAAACAAGTGATACCTGCAAGAGTTTTACATTCTTCATTCAAAAGTAAATGGTATGACCAAAAGTACAGAGTTTAAAATCCACATCCCAAACTGCATGAAACTTCAAACCCAGACTATACAACTCCCTATGTATTTTAAGCTTCACAACACATACCCTAATAGACAGTCAAAATACACACTTAATATAAAAGAACCAACTTGTGATAGTTAAATACCACAAATTCCTTGCAAACTGTCTATTTCAAAAACAGGATCTTAGCTGTAGAGTGGCACGGAGGCAGACCTGAACAAAGGGAGGCATATCATGTTGTGTGTGGAAAGATTCAACATTAAAAGATGTCAGTTCTTCCTTTGTTGAACTACATCTGTTCAGCAACATTAACAAAAAGACTAATGGTTTTTCTTTTTTAACTAGACAAGCTAATTATAAATCTCCAATGGAAAAATATAAACAAGAAAAAAAGGAAGATTCTGAAAAAGCATAGGGTAACAGGATAAGAAGTCTGACTAGACACTAAACATTACCTTTAAACGGTAGAAATCAGCAGAGTATGGGACTGGCACACGCATATGCAGATCTCTCAAACAGAACCAAAAGTCTAGATTCAAGTCCAATGATAAAGGTTCTGTAGCAGAACTCTGATGAGGGAAAGGCTAGATCATAAAATTAATGATGTTGAAATGACTGGGTTACCATCTGACAAAAAGCAAAAACAACAGGATCCATATCTCACAACCTACACTGGATACATTCCAAATGGGTCACAGATTTAAATGTTAAAATCAAACCATATATGTACTAGGAGAAAAATGGAAACATTTTCATCATGTGTTCATCAATAAAGAATTAGTGAAATAAAGTCCATCAAATACATAAAACAGAATGGGGAAGCTCTTTATGTCCTTACATGAAATAACCTCCAAGATATGTTAAGTGGAAAAAAATCAGGATATAGGTAGCACATAAGGGGAAGAGATAGTGGGGAAAGAGTATGGATGCTTCCATATGAAAGGATACACAGGGAATTGGTAACACTGCTCCTTCCCAAGAGGAAAACTGTATAGCGAGAGGGCTCCTATGGAAGGGGACTTTTCCCTGTATGCTCATTTTTCCTATCTTTCATATTTCAAACCATGGAACTCTATCACCTAGCTTTAAAAAGTTATTTTTAAAAAACTGTAAGGGTACAATAAGCCAATGTTTCACTTTTCCTTATATTTATTGACAGCAAAGTCTAAATGAGAGCAAACTTGACATTTCTAAATATTTTATAATCAAATATCTCATATACCTACATTTTGTGTATTATGTAAATTGGCAAAAAGTCAGCTAAACATATGTTTCAGGGTTATAAAGTAATTGTGACAAAAATTCAAGATAATGATTTAAAAGGGGACTCATGAAATATCCAGTTTTCATGAGACACCTCCTATTACCAAAAATGCATGTTTGTTTGTTTTAGTAACATCAAAGCGTCTGGCCTGAGAGGTTAGGGCCCAGATTTAAATTTGACTCATCTCTCTGTATTTTTTTAAACCCAGTAAAAGTTTTATTTGTGGTGGATACATTCAGACACAGTCACGTATACATGTACATGTATATGTTAGCAACTACAACAGAAAGAATATGTTTTAGTTAAACAAGGGCTTGCTTCCTGTAGGGTCATTCATAACCATATCATCTAAAGACCAATTTTGTAACATGGTCTAGTGAAATTACCACTACTCACTTTCCGTACTAACTGAAAAACAGAAAGCTTATATATATTAGTGTCAGAGTAGACATATTTATGATGTTTACAACTGACAATACAAAAAAGTTAAAATGGATCAGAATAAATGTTTCAAGACAGTTCTGTATTTTACTGCCAGAGAGGAGTTTGAAAAAGGTATCAGTCAAAAAGATGGGGCTTCCCTGGTGGTGCAGTGCTTAAGGATCCACCTGCCAACGCAGGGGACACGGATTTGAGCTCTGATCCGGGAAGATCCCACATGCCGCAGAGCAACTAGGCCCATGTGCCACAACTACTGAGCCTGCGCTCTACAGCCCGCGAGCCACAACTACTGAAGCCCGAGAGCCACAATTACTGAAGCCCACGTGCAACAACTACTGAAGTCCACGTGCCTAGAGCCCATGCTCCGCAACAAGAGAAGCCACAGCAATGAGAAGCCAACGCACCACAATGAAGAGTAGTAGCCTTCGCTCGCCACAGCTAGAGAAAGCCCACGCGCAGCAACGAAGACCCAAGGCAGCCAAAAATAAATAAAATAAAAATAAATAAATTTTTTACAAAAAGATGACTTTGGAATGTCTCACTGAATGCTTTAAAACAGTCAATTTATACAATATCTCAGAACAATGCTTTATTAGTTTTATAGCACCAAAAACTTAGAAATCAAATTTGGTAAACATATACATATCAAAAAAGGGATAAACCAAATCTATACCACCTACATCTGTTGTTCATTGGTTTTAACTCCTCCAAAAAAATAACATACTTTTTCAGTATTAGTCCTTCAAAGAGTTACACCAAGTTATTTTCTCATTTACTTTAAGTACCTATCTTTGAAAAATGAACACATAAAATTCATACCATTTACAGTTATAGTTTCAGATAATTTTTAGTTACTGGAGGTTATTAAAATATTTTCTGCAACAAAAATGAAATAGGAAGCAAAAAACTGTTTAGGATACGTGTAGAATAAAATTGTAAGTAGGGCTTCCCTGGTGGCGCGGTGGTTGAGAGTCCGCCTGCCGATGTAGGAGACACGGGTTCGTGCCCCGGTCTGGGAAGATCCCATGTGCCGCGGAGCGGCTGGCCCGTGAGCCATGGCCACTGAGCCTGCGTGTCCGGAGCCTGTGCTCCGCAACGGGAGAGGCCACAGCGGTGAGAGGCCCGCGTACCGCAAAAAA